>VZUI01002872.1:0-99873 GCA_013401135.1 Cettia cetti
CCAGATTATATCCATGTGGGAATGCTTGGCTCCTCCCCCTGGGAGGAGCATCTCACAATGGGCTGATATCATTCTATGAGTCATGTAATGGGTCCTTGATGGCCCATTAAACAGAGATAGCTCCTGGGGGCATTATCTATGAGTCATGCGGCAAGGCATTGATGAGCCATTAGCAGAAGATAAGGGAAACGCTGCCCCACCTGGTTTCAGCAGCTCATGAAGATGGTGATAGAATACGTACTTTGGGCACATCTTACATTTTAACCTATGACAGTGGCGCATCATTAAACAATCTTTTCAAACAGCCTTGATCAGCTTAAATGTACCTCCCCTACGGAGGTACAAACCAGTTGTTACAAGGCAGAAACAGGATCATTTCAAAGCACACAAGCATGCCCTATTTCATTATAAAACTTGAGATTTGCTAAAATCTGGTTAAAACAATTGTAGAAAAAAATGGTAGAAAACCCATTATTCTCCCAGTCTATAAAATTAAACCCGTTCTCTTGAACATCATTTCTCTGCACTGCTACAATCTGCAAGCTCTCACACATTTGAACTGGTTATATGACAAGTTCAGTGTGCTCCTGCTGGAAAGTGAAACAACCTGTTGTTAACAGAGATCGTGGAGAAAAGTAGATGAGTTTCTATCATCTGCCCCTGCTCACCTCAGGAAGACAGCTAGCACCACAGCTTTCCTGGCTAGCACAGGACATGCTAATATCTGCATTTTCACTAAACAAAAACAAGGGAGCAGGGAACCAGGGCATGTCAGGCTGACAGCAGCAGTCCCATTAGCAGTGTCTCAAACAGCAGCCATCACCTGGAGTCACCACAGAGCATCCACTGATGGCAGAGCCCAAGCTCTGCACCACTGCCCACACTGAGTGCCTTCCTCCCCCAGCACTTTACCTTCAGAGATCCCCCACGTTCACAGCCCCAGAGCATTTTGCCTGTGGACTGGGAGTTACCATTCAGCATCACCCTGCAAAGGTGACAGAACTATGGAAACGTACAGACAAGCACAATTCCAGCCAAGAGAAAAGACAAACCACTGACACAGTTAAAAGCTTAAAGGTCTCAACACAGCATCCATGCTTTGTGCAGAGGAGGGATGACTGCACTTAGAGCCACTTACAGAGCTGGCCAGGTACTTCAGGCTGGCACAAACAGCCAGGGAACAGCTAATGAACAGCTGCTAATGAGACACTTGCTCACTGTGGAAAACAGAAGGGGCAAGAAAGAAGCAGAGTGTTACTGTCACTTAATGTCCCTGGGCAACAAAAATTGTAAAGGAGGAGACAGTTCACAGTGTGACATGTCAGGATCTTGAAGAGACGGGCACAGTCTCTTGGCAGTTGTGGTGCTGCAATAGCCAGCAAGGGTGGGAAGATAGGATTTCAAAATGTCTCAGGAAAATCTTAATAATAGAGAAATTGTATCCTAATAAGCAAATAGAAGGGGTGAGGGAAGATTATGAGATGAATCAAGAGAAAAATATAAAGCCTGAGACTGAAGAAGTTGAGACTAGCAGTCAAACATCATAAGACAGCTGGAAGAGTATAATTCAAAAACGTGCATCTGCTTTTAATGAAAATGGGATGGGGAAATAAAATGGATGTTCTAATTAGGTTTAAAAAGGTACGCAGATTTCCCTCACTGCCATATTTCAAGTGTTTTCAAATTAAAACTAATTGCATTTTACAAATATCTACAAAGATATCTCAACACTAAACATAATTTTGCTTGGTTAAAGTTCCTTTGCTACCTTTAACCCATGCCAGTATAAAAGAAACAGTGCCTGTCAAGCAAGATAGATGTTTGCTTGTACTCCCCTATATAGCTATTTCTTCAAATTTTCCCTTGTCTTATTTCTATTTTATATTTCAATAGGAAATTTATTATTTGTTTGTTTATGTTTCTGCCTCACATTAGGGACAAAATTATTGGTGGAAGACTTGTTTATCTATTCTGTGTTTTCCACTTTTCCAGCATCTAGTTTGCTGGGGTCTTACCACTCTAACAAAATTTTTGTCCAGGATCAGATAAATAGCAAGAATGACAGCAATATGCCTTTATTTCCATGTTTTTTCTTATCTCCCAAATATGAGAAAAAAAAGTCGCACCAAAAGCACTGCATTTAATGTCAACATTCTGACAGTTTCTTCTTCATGGAGCTTCACGTGTTCTGAGGTGGATAGGACGAAAAAAACTTGCAGCAGTTGGACTCCTGACTTGGAGGCAGTAGAAATTTGGTTGAGGAAAGGTCAGAGTGGAATAACAGAGTTGCTTTTATTGTATTATGAAAAAGCTTAATAGAAACAAGATATGTAGATTAATTAGAGCATAAATCTCTTCTAATAACTTTAGCCCAGATCATCATCTTTTAATTGCCTTTTATTTCAAATCATGAAGGTTTTTGGCATATGTACTTTATTTCTATCGATTTCATTTTTAAATCAATAGAAGTGAGTCACAGAGAAGTCAGCCTTTACTGACTTCAGTATTTTGATAGAAGCCTAAGAAACAGAAACACAGAGCAAGAGCTAGAGTCCAAGCTGCTTGAACAGGGCTCCTTAACCATAACACAGACTTCTTTGGATCTGCTTTTACATGAAACTTTCCTCCTTTATATGGCCTCAATCACAGAATCATAGGATAACTGTGGGTTGAAAGGGACCTTAAAAGGCCACCTACTCCAATCCCTCCTGCAGATAGCAGGGACACCTTCCACTATAGCAGGATGTTCAGAGCCCCATCCACCCTGGCCCTGAATGTTTGCAGGGATGGGGCATTCACCACCTCTCACAGCATCCTGTTCCAGTATCTCACCACCCTCACTGCAGAAGATCTCTTCCTTCAATCTAAACTAAATCAATCCTTCCTTCAGTTTCAAATGTTACCATGTCCTATATCAACAGACCCTGTTATAAAGCTTTTCCTCACTTGGCAACACTGCTACTTGCATCACACACCGAAAGTCTGGATAAACAGAAGAGAACTATTAAAGAAAAAGAGAAAGAATAGCTAAGCGAGAAAGGAAACTAACTGCAGACACTGACACAATGAGAAGCTCTGTCCCTTGGCCCACATGATTTTTGTTTTCCTAGCAGAGGCAGACAAATGTCAGTATTTTCACCTACTCTGAACTTTTCATGACATCTCCTGCTGAACCCATGATTGTTTGACCCTCCCTTGAAACTGAACTGATCAAGTTCTTGTCTTCGCAAAATGACAAAAAAATCACTGCGTAACAGAGCTTGGAAAAGCAACAAAACTGAGCCTGCAATGCTTTGCTCCACCATTTACAGACTGGCCTATCTGCCAGTGGTCACAGTCCAGTTGCAGAAAGGGGAAATTTCTCTCTCTAGAAATGAGGAGGAGTGGGTGTTTTGCAGCTTCCACTCTGCCATCTCCAGCATTGCACCAACTTTCACTTTCAAGAGCACAAATGAAGGAGCTGCACTTATGATGTGTATTTAAATTCCAATTATACAATTAAGCTACAACTATGCTTCCTGAGAAACAATATGCTCTTACAGCATAAACACAACATCAGCAAAATTACTGAGATTGTTTCTTAGAGACATAAACCACTTTCATTTCTTACTGCTTGCCACAACAATATTGCTTTACGTCCAAAGAATGCCTCTCTCTATGTATGTGAGTTCTGGCATCACCATTCCTAAAATAGGTTTCAAAGCATTTTTAAAACTACTCTTCTGGAATTTCTTTCCCCCTTCTTCCCCCTGAATTAATCTGACAGAGCTTTCACAAATAAACACAAACTCTCCTTCACAATGGAGAAGGAACAGTGACACACCTCAGAAACCATGGATTTTAGTCAACAGAATGAGGAGGAGGAGAATAAAGGAAGAGAACTTATCTTAAAATATTGGAAAATAATTGTCAGTCCCCTCCCCCCAAAACCCAGACAACCAAATATCCTGTCATTGTCTTTATCTGGTATTTTTAGGTTCAGTCTCAAAGTCCAGGTCCTCTCTAAACTCAAAGGCCAGTCGCTACATTTCCTCTTGTCAGGATACGGCTTTGTAAAACGAATCCCTTGGTTTGAATAAGGCTCAATTCATTGATGTAAATGTAGAATGCAAGAAAGTGCCAAAGTCTTAAGGACTTTCCCCTTATTCTCCAACCCAAGAAAGCCCACTGCTGCTGCAGCTTCAAAGCAGCTGACATGCAGCCCAGAGATCAGACAAGCATTTCCTAGCTTATTATAGGCTGGTTTTCTGGGAGTCTCCCTCTCTCTACATGTTATTCAGCAGACATGCAAATGAAGTATTGTCCAATTTGTTCCCGAGTTTCTTATAGAAATGCAGAAGCAGTGCTCTCCTTTATACTCTCCTAAACTGCCCTACTGGCCCAGCTCACAAATTTCTGCAGTCTCTGGATGTGTTTCTGCATTTAAACCGAGTGAAATACACATAAGCTGTATTTCTTGAGTGACAAAACGCACACAAGCTCTACTTGCTCTACAAGCTCTCCACATAAAATAAAACCTTTGCAAAGAGATCTCACTAAACCTCTGCAGTTTGGAGAGATTAATTATAAAGACAAAGAACTAGAAAGAGGGCACCTCCCTCCATTCTCTATCCCTTCTGCCTTCTACACACTGGAACACCTACCAAGGGCATAATACAATGTTTGAATAAACAGGTTTAAAAAGCAGTTATGGATTTTGGGTGCACAGGTAGTTTAAAGCACACCAAGAAATCTTAAAATATGTTGGATGACAAGAAAGTCACTTTTGAAACTGGACCACCTGAAACTGAGGTATCACAATTGTGCCCGAGATAATTTCATTATATTTGGGCAAAAATTTTCAACATGCCTGATGGCTGTATGATTTATTGCCAGTCATGAGCATAAAGCATAGTCACAGCATGATTGCTCTGTAGCTGGAAAATTATTTCCACAACTGCACTGAAAAGTGAAGCCCAGATTTCAATTCTGAGGAAAAAAAATCCACGATCTCCCATCTAAAAGTAACCTGTAAGATCTCAACACTTTCTGGATTTAACAGGTTCCAAATCGGGCTCGAATACAAAACTGCCAAATGACAAAATCTTCTTTGCTTAATCATTCATTTGTAAGACTTGGTGAACTTTCTCACTATCAATTTCAAACCATCTAATTTTGTGAATCTTTTCTAAATTTACATGTTAACTAAACATATTTTCATTAGAATATAAAGAACAAAAGAAAGCCCCATTCTTTCTGAGACTTGTTGTTAATTTAAAGCAGCATTAAATGGAATTATTAAGATGTATTACCTGCCACCATTTGTGTTTTAGTTGATGATGGTATTTACACTTCTTATTTAGTTCTGGAGAAAGTTTTTCATCAAATGAACTGTCTTCTGTCTTCCTTCTGGTTTTTTTGTTTATTTGTTTGTTTCCCGTAAGAGGATTTTCTTCATCTCTTTTTCCTTTTCTTCCTTTGGAGATACCTTTGTCACAACGCTCCTTCCCATTTCCTCTGAGAAACCTTTTTATCCTGTTGTCACTGATGTGCCAACAAAAGATTAACTACGTCTTGTTCAAACAGTGTAACTGCTGAACAAGCACCAGTAAGTTGGCATCATGTCAGAAAGTATAGACAGCAGAAGTTTTCATATTTATTAACCAAGAAGAAGAAAAAAAAAAAAAATAGTTGGAAGATATGCAGCTCCCTCAAAGCCACTGCTGAGTGCTAGCACCTTTCTGTTTTTAAAGGCACATGTGAAAGCTTCCAAAAACTGAATATAAAAACTTCTCCACAACAAAACCTATTCTCTAAATAAATAAATTGATAAAAATATGCTTCTCCTGAAGCCCCTTTTCTCCCACAAACATGCTACTTACAAATCAGGCAACTAGACTCACTCCATACATCTCATACAACTCCCCTAACAGACTTTGCTACCGTCTTGAAAGGGATACCAGGCAGCCTCAAGAGGCATGATACTGCTGCAATGGAGAAAGCTCAAATACAATGATGATACAGTATCAATAATACAAAGTCCCATACGCCAGATCACTGAAAAATAAATTTCAGCTCAACCAATCAAGGAAAATCAATCCACATTGCTAAGGTAGTTTGTATATCAAGAGGAGTCTCTGTATGAGCTGTTATTCCATACTGCTGTGCTCATCACTAGCAAGAAATCAGCCTTTTTCCTGTGCACCTCATCAAAGGAGATGAGTGTACTTCACAAGGCAGAATACAGCAACCACTGAACAAGCATGGAAATGACACAGGGTTCAGGACAGGAGGAGTTTGACAGCATCATGCTCGTGACAACGACACGAACACAGCAAGTTACACAGCTACAAAAAGTGCAAAGCATACCCACAATATCTTTGCTCAAAGCCACAGCCAATTTACATTTTGTCTCAGGCCTTTAAAAATTGTTATGGAATGTGGATAAAAAGGCACCAAGAGCCAGTCTGATGGCAGGTTCCCAGCCTGCAGCAATGCGCTGGTCAGCCAGCATCTAAAAACAAAGCACAGATACAATCAAGGCTCTGCCTCTCCTAGCAATCTTGGAGACTGTTTACTCAGCAACACCAACACATCAAAGGAAAGGATGCCAATGCATGAAGACAAGTCTTCCTAACTCCAAGCAAGGTTTCTTTAGTGCTAATAGTCTTCCTGCTTAAGCTAAACCTCAAAACATACAGACAAGCCTTGAAGGTCCTGGAAACCTCACTTCAAATCACAGGTAAAAAAAGTCTCTATGAGAACTGACTGAGCAGATTGCCACTAAGAACTTCAGTGCTGTGCCACAGACCACAGCAAGGGTGAGGGTGGTGTGCGTGTGTGAAGAGTAGTGGTGTGAGGACAAACACTAAAAGAAGGGTATTAACTATGGCCCAGATCACTCTGGAATGATACATGCAAGAGCATAAGGCCCTTTTCACATATCTTTGTTCTGCCCCAAGCATGGCAAGTAAGATTTTCCCCACTAAAGTGCACCGTTGTACACCACAACTCAAATTCCCCCACTACCCACAATCTGTAACATTTCCTTAAGTTTGCACCAAATGTACACTCATCTTTTCTGATTCCCTTGCCTCCTGTTTCCATTACACAACATTCCTGCTCCCCCAAGATAAACACCGTTCCAGCACCTCCTTGCTGAGCCAGGTTGTGCATTCTCAATCCTTCCCTCACCATCCTGTCTCTGGAGGATCTCGTCCAGGTGGGCAATCTACACTTGTGTGAGACCTAATGAAATTCACCCATTTCTGTTAGAATTTGGGAAAACTATAATATGTATCCTCCCCCAGGCAGCAGCATGTAAAACCACAACCCCCCTATCTCTGGTCATGCTCACAGACACTGGTTCACCTAAAAAGCTACAGAATTGTCATAAACACAGCCAACATATGGGCAAGGTTACCTAATAAATGAGGAATGAAAGCCTTTTGGAGGTCACTGGTGGAACCATTCAGATGCAGTGCTTTTACCTCCCCTGTGCAAGAATTTTCAAGCTAAATGATACTTATTTCTTTGATTTTAAAGGTCAATCTTTAACCTGGCCACTCATTGTAATCAATTACCTTTATCTGCAAGTAAGCTCCTAATTTCACTGACACATAAAATTCATCCCTTCCACCTGCTCCTCAACTAGTACTAAAAGTAAGAAAATGTATTTGTGACTTCTCAAGGTACAAACCAAATTCATTGGACAAAATTCTAAAATCCCATACAGGTAGATACAATTCATCTCAAATAGGACTCTTAGTAGCAGATGTAATCTGTGTTGGTTTCTTGTCACATCTCAGAAGCAAAATAGGGTTCTGCTGAAATAAGTGGATTTCACCTTCATCCCTGACAAGTAAATCATGAAACAGAAGAGTGCTCTTCCAGGTCAAGAAGGGAACAGGAAAAAAAGCCAGTGATAATAAAGAACACAGGCTTTCTCACAGAATTCTCAATCCATTTTGGATGACCATGCTCACAGGGGCCACCTGGATACAGTGCAGGGAATCTGTATGATCACTGAGACAGACAAGGACAGCAGAACATTTTATGAGGGACCTCTGAAAAAAATACAGATGTGGTTGCAAGCTGAGATGGGAAACTGTAAAGTGTCTGCCATTATGGAGAGGAAGGATGTGCTGGTGATTGATGTCACTGAACAGATTTGGGGTGGGAGAAGATAAAAACAGAGGGAGCAGATGAGGATGCACAGTGATGCATCCACTGTGGGACAAAGGTCAGGATGAACATGGCCTAAGCTGGGATGTAGGGGAGCAGGATAATCTGGATTTTAGTGCACAAGCCTAGGTAATAAAGGTACTACTGGCAACAGTCATAGTGAAAATTAAATAGAGAATAAAAGCTTTTAAATTAAGGCCCAAGAATTTCACTTGGACCACAATAAATTGGTAACAAGAATGTAAACAAGAGGAAACACTTGAGTCACACGTTCAAGCAAATTAATAGTTTCAGAAAACTACCAGCCACCACCTTCAGCCTTTCGGAAAGGCTAAAAATGTAAATTTACTTATGTTTGTAAAAAATTTGAAATTCAATGACACTCCATTAGCAAATTAAAAAGAATTCTCCAAGGGCACTTCCTGCATTGTGGTCTAATGAGAACTATGGAGCAGATATAACTTTCAGTGCCCTGATCACTGCACAGGTGCACAGCAGCCAAGCTCTCCACATTGGAGTAAATGTATGCACCTCCCCAGCTACACAGGGACAGAAACTTGCCTTGTAAAACACGGACAACTGCAGTGGCTTGGCAGATCCAGCTACCCAAAAGGAGCAGGTATTTCATAACATGCCTGTGTCTGAACTCCCCAGGCCGGCATTCAGGTGATGTTCTCTCTCCTCCACACTCCACCAGACCAGCACATACATCTCAGTGTACATACACACATCCTTCTAAAGCCAAGAGGATGAGCTTGAAAACAGAGGCGTTTCCACTGAAATCCTTACGAAGCTTTTGGATGTTTTGCTAGCATGCAAACACTTTCTGAGCAGAATGCTATTTCACACTTCCCTCTGCTGCTAAAACCCTGGAATTCTGTTCCTAAACAGTGTGACTTCTAAATAAGACACACTGTCCTCAGAGAAGAACACTTCCCTGGAGAGGAACACAGTAACTGGAAACTGGAAAAACCATAACAAACTCTCCTTCGTGTGCACTAGATCTCCCAGCAATTCACACTAGCTAAATCTTAGATGGCAACAGGAGAGAGGGGCTTGGATTGTTGTTACAAAATTATCTCCTTCTGCCTAGTTATCTGCTCCTCTGCCATCCTGCTAGCTACTATGGCACTTACTGCAATAATAAAAAGCTGTTTTCCAAGCACTTCTGTTGCAGTTGGACTGGCTGATTCCTTCACAGATCCAGACAGATGCAAGCACCTTCACAGTGAGAACATCACTGTTCAATGGGCTTATGCTTATTACTTCTGGCAAGTCTACAAAGCAAGAATCTTGTCACAGTTCACATTATTCTGAATCTTCTAAGTTCCTCACAATGCTCAGGATGTTTATGCAATTAAGTTTCACAAATTTAAGATTTAGTTTGTGATTTAAGATTAAGATTTGGGAATTAGCATTTATTCTGAATAAGAATTTTCACTGCTAGACATGAAATCATCTAAAGCCAAATGGAGTGTTCAGATGTCACAGTAACACACAGTGTTTTAAAATCTAAACTTATCAATTTCCTGATGGAAACTTACTGATAAATAGAGGCAGGTATCTTGTACAAAATAATGACTGGGTCTATCAAACAAAAATTCCTGAAACTTTCCTAAAGCACCCAGCTGCTAAAATTTGGTTGTAACACAATAAAATAACAACTAACTTTCACAAAAGAAGAGTAAAAATGACAGAAATAGGCACCTACAGTACTAAAGACAAGTATCCCAGATAGGTAATTCTTTAACTAGCAATATGACTAGTGACATACAGAGTGGACAAGGATTTAACACACTGAAGAAGTACCATGAAAATCTCAGCATTGAAGGTCTAATCCAACTGCAGGGAACAGCACTGGGGTTTGAGTAGCAACAGTTGTATTGTCATGCATATAGAGGGGTTCAATTTTCTAAACTTTTTCCAGAATGCTGGGATACAGCAACAGAAAAAAAAAAAAAGTTTTAGGTAAAATATCTTTGACATTAAGAGTACAATGCTTGAGAATGTAAATGCACAGGATATTAAAAAATATCAGTGTCAGCTAACTGTAATTTTCTTCAGGAAAAAATCCTGCAAATTAATATACAGTCGGACTATGTGTTCACCACTTTGGATTCTAAATATTTAATGGTTAGCATCTTTCTGCCATACAACTATTACATGCACATTCCAAAATTACTGCCAATTTATTAACTTTTACTACTGAAATTTAGAAATGAGGTAATGTAAGGGGATATAAAGCACATGTCTCAATGCAATGATTCATCTTATTTTAGAGCAAGGCCTCATTTTTGTGGCTTACAAAACAATGCTCTTTAAGGCCCCTACACAGGACAGGCTATGTTGCTAAAGCATCATATGCAAAGTGGTAATATTCAACAACAAAGAGACAGAGTCTTGAAAAATCACGGACCAACCCAACATTCTCTTAACATTTTTATAAAATACCTTACATGAACAGATAAAGAACTTGAGCATACATAATAACCAAAATTTAAAAAGAATGTTGAATAAAATATAAATTAATTGAACACGTCACTAAATTTGCCACATTAGACAAGTTTATAAAAGGCATTTTCAGATAAAATAGTTACTTGAAAGAAAATCCTTCAAAATGGAAACTGCTGAAGTCCTTTTTCAAGAAGTCACTCCTAAAAGCGCTCAATTCCAGGTCATCAGGTAGCACCTGAATTTGCTTTGAATATGGTGTTCATTTGCTTCAAAATTTGTCAATATTTAAGACACAAATTTAAATGCTTTCAGGTCAGAGTTGTCAGTGCAAAGTAAAGCTTCAAGCTGAAAATGAGAGAAATACAACAGAAGTAATGATCCTGGTACAAAACTTCCTAAATTCACATTATAAAAAAGCTGTGCCAGATGCACTCTTGAGATACTGAACATTAACAAATTTTACCAGTGGCCATTTTAGGGTTCCAGACAAGCCATTAACATGGCTAATTATATTAGCTTCCTTTAACATGATTTTATTTTTTCCCTTTCATAGCCTTTGGAAAAGATCTTTGCTGCTGATGTCCACTTGCTCTGCTCAACTTCTGATTCAGCCAATTTCCTCAAAATGAAGTAACTTTGTCAAACGGAGAGAGAAGGTGAGGTCAACAGACAACACAAGGATGGCCTAAAGACTGCAAATGTTTCTGAGTTTAACCAAATTCATTCACCCAAGCACTCTCATTCAAGTCAGTGTTCCTTAAAGTTATGTAAGTGCATAAACACCGCCAGGCTCAAACCCTTAAGTCCCTCAAAGGTTAAAAATATGTTTAGAGAACAAGACTGAAGCCAGATTAATTTATTTTAAGCCCATTAATTCCTGCAGAGTAAACATCAACAGTTTTCCTGTTGGACTTTAAAACTGCTAACCAAAACAGGTTTGAAACAAGTCTGCATGCTGCACTATTTAGAAGTGTTACTGGCACACTCATTTGAAGATTCATGGAACTCTTTTCAAGTTACCACTCAGAATATTGCTCATCAAGTTTGGTTTTTAACACATAATAATAATAAAAAAAGTGTCACTGGTGGTCACAACCAGAAAGAAGGAAAACTTTAAAAACCTTAATCTATCAGGAAGTAGTTCTAGCCTCTAATTGAAATATAAAGATGTAATTTATACTAAGCTGCTGCATAAAAAAGAGAAAATGAGTTCTTCATTACAATTCAAAATTTCAAAACTCAATCTGCAGATTGTTTGTTCATCCTTGTAAAGTGGGTTTTTTTCACTGTCATCATTGCTATGCTGGCTGTTATGCTAGAACCTCATTTCAGTAATTCCAGTACAACCAGAGTGTATAATTTAATAGCATGAATCATTTTCAATTCGTAGCTAGCTAAAATGCTACAGTGATGTTGCAAACAAACCAAATGAACAAAAGAGTTCAATACTACACAAAACTTTCTCCGAAAAGAGAGGAAATAGATGAACTTGAGCCAAAAGCACAGAATATAACTTACACCAAAACTATTCCTAAGCTGTACTTGAGGAATGAACAATTACAGGAAAATGCAAATGTCTTTTCCTGAAACATAAACTCAGAAGCATTTGCTTAAATCCAAATGGGGCAGCAGCTCTTCCCTATATCCTGTATTCTCCCGACCAACTTTTATCACTGCAGCAGATAATTGATATCCATAATATGCTTCATGATGCTACAAAATAATTTAATTAGTTTAAAGAATAAGTTTTTTTATGAAACAACAGGACTTTGAGACTGCACAATAATTTCCAGTGGGTGTTCTCAGTTACTTCAAATCTTGCAGTTCAGCCACGTGCTGCCTTTAAAAACACCTTCACAACAAATGCTTTGGCTAATGAGATCTGATCCTGTAAGTGATACAAATTCTAGCATTTGCTCAGAGTGAAAGAGAACACTAACAGCTGAAAGGGAATAATGAATATATACTTCACATCCAGCCTGGCACACTGAAAATTTTCATATACTTGTCACATCTCAAAATGAGAAAAATATTCTAACTATCACATGGTTTTATTTTTTCAATAGCATTAGAAAAAAAAAATTCCAAGTTTCCCCAAAAAATAAAAAGAAAGCAGCATTCTTAAGAACTGTTCTGAAAATATTTGGACTCAACTTTGAAAGTACTAAGAATAGAGTTGTCTTCTCTCTTTTTTTTTTAAATGAAGAAGATTTTTAAATTGGCTTGCATCAATTTGGGCTCAAAAATAAAATGTCAAAGTTTGGAGTATCACTAACCAAGTAAAGCAAAAATGTATTACCAACTAAGCAGTGGGAAAGTGAGTGAATGAATTTGGGTGTTAAACATATCCTTGAGGATTATAAAATGTACAGGGGAGGGAGGAGGTTACTAAAGAACTTTGCAAAAAATATTGCTACAGTAGCATTAGGAATTAACAGTGCATCAAAGATTTAAAGTTTCCAAGTTAATACAAACTGATCCAAGCCACAATGAACCACAGGATAATCACTCAAACAATACATTAACCGCATTCTAATTTACTGAATCTAGAACTGGAATTTACCTGAATACCTTTAATATAATTGAAAAAGATTCCTTTTGGTCTTTCCATGAAGAAGTGGTGCCATTAGTGTATAATTGAAACACAGTATTACCATATGCATTTGGCTTTTTGTGAACATCTGCAATCAAATACTCAAATTTGAAAGAGATTTTACATGTGAGAACTCAGTATCACTGCTGCATGAAGTGTTTTATTTGTTGGTTGGGATTTTTTTGTGGAAATTATATATAAAAGACCTTGAGACTACAGGTCATGGAATTCTTGTTTGACAGAAAGCTGCCCAACATTAATGTCAAAATACCATTAAAAAGGCAGTTCACAGAATAATGTGTTTTACATTCAGATACTTCCTCTCTCAAAAGCAAAGGAATCTCAGAAGAAAAATAATCAGTAGTGAAGGCCACATACTTTTTGCATTTGATGAGCTGAAATGCAAAAAACAATTAAAGCATCTTGTAAAAGAAAAAAAAAAAAGACCAAAAGAAACACAGAACTTCTGGAAAGTGACGATTTAGTTGATGGAGTGGTCAGCATGGAAACTGTTGGGAATGCTACAGCAGAACTGACCACAAGTACAAGGGAATATGAACAGGACATAGTACAGGCACAAACTAGAAAACTGTAATTTGTAAACAAGAAAAAGCATTTCACAGATTAAAAGTTCTAGGGAAGTAAACTTTTTTTAAATTACTTTGTAAATTCAACCCTGATTTAAAAAAGTATGGCTAGCAAAAAATACATAAGCCTCAGCATATTTATAAGTCTTGATCAGAGCAGCCAGGAGCCTTTGATAAACGGCTGGAAACAAACATCCTTCTGCTAAGGATGGAAGAATAATATTCCATTCTGTTCTTCCTCTCATTCAACAATCCACATGTGTATCTGTAGAATTCATGTGCTCCAAGAAAATCTTGATGCTGCTATAGATTGAGACGTGGGGAGACCGGTGGAGGAAAACAGACAAACTCTCTTAAAATACTACGGGCCACGTCAACATTATTCTGGGCAATTTCAAGTGCCCTCTTGACTTCTTCAAAGGAATAGCCCTCTCCCATAAGTTTTGCAATTTTTGCATCCACATTTTCCATGGAACTGTCAGAGCTGTATGCTTTCCTGTGATGTATTTCTGGTGCAGTTCTCCGAGGAAGAGGTTTAGGGGGCCTGGCTGGTGCTTGTGAACCATCTGTTTCAAATAAAAAAGATAAAAATCATTATAAATTAGCCTAAGACTGTGTTATAAGCTGTTTTAAAAGTAAAATTCTAAAGGAATATGAAGAAATATTTTAGTTAACCAATACAGCTCATTTTAAAATTTTGACAGAAGCTGAAGTCTCAAGAACATCCTAAATGGGAATAATGTAGCAATATACTATTTTAATAATATGACAGGAAAATACAATTTACAATCTGGATTATCTAAAGTTGGAAGAAAAATAAAGTATGCTGGAACAGCAAAGACAGTGAAAATAGCTAGCCAAACTCTTAAAGGCTATCCACTCTCAACCCACAGTTTGAGAACTTCTGAGTTAAAAAAAACCCCAAAACAATAAAACAAACTAACAAAAAAATAAACAGACAAGCAAAACCCATACACAATTTTGATCACAATTTTATTGAGGACTATAAATTCTGTAGAAGAGAAATCCAGACAAATACACTTGAAGGAGAAAAAAAAAAAAGTTAATTTATTGGTCCATCTTGCATATTCCATTCATTCAATTGCTCTTTATTTCATGCACAGCAGCTACATGTAAGTACATAAATAAGTGGTTTCTCAAAAAGACCTCTAGCCCAATTATTCCCATGACGAGAACAGAACACACTCCTTCCTCTCCAGTCTCCCTTTGGAAACATCTCCCAGTTCCTTATTGTCTATGGAAAGGTTACCTTCACAGTCAATGCTGGTGACTAGGAATGTGCTGGTGAAAAAAAGCCAATATTCAAACTTACTAATCTTCTCAGAGTCAAGAGTGTCGTGCTCAAGTAAACTTGGTACTTTACTGCAATGCCTTTATCCTCACTGATTCCACAATAAGAAGCTTAAATACAAGCAGGCACAGAGCAGAAAACACTTTCAAGAGCAAAGTATTTAAAAAATTAAAAAGTCTTTAATCCCTCAAAAAGGGTTTTAACAAGTCCTATCAACAGTGACTTTGATAAATAAATTAGAGGAATTTCTGGCTATGATACTTTCTGTTAACTTACACTGAGAGCAGTGGCATTTTCCAGTGTTAAGTACTTCAGAGACAGTTCTTTAAGCATGGAAGAAATGTTACATTTCCAGTATTCTTGTTGTAACCTTATCGTAACACTGGATAGAGAGAACTATAATTCAACCGAATGCATGAAACATCTCAGATAAACGAAAGCAATTCACACAAGAGCATGTCTAATGCAGGTGTATTTTTCTTTCAAGTTAGTTTTTTCATCAATTTGGATGCATGTTGCTATAAAATTTAATTCCACTTCTTAATTCAGAGAGTTAATAGTACTTTTAGCAAGACTGTGATATTCATATAACAAACAGATGAAAAAAAATTGATTAAAGATTTAGACTAAGGGGCTAAGACCTACAGGTACTAAGGGCTACTTCATATTTGTTTTGATTTTTTTCTCTCTGAAGATAAAAAGAATGATATAAATGATAAACATTCTGAAGTAGATCCAAACCTGCTATGAAGGTGCGGAAGATCCATGAAACACTTGTCTGAGAAAATAACTATAGCTCAGGAAATGTGGTTAATCACTAAAAACTGAATCAGAAACAAGTCCAAATTTCTCACTTCACTTATTTTAGGAAACTCAATACTGTAAAAGAATAATATTCTTTATCTTTATAATAATGGCACATCATTTAAAACCAATAATTTTTCTTTCACAGACATTCAAATTGCTTTAATATGTACACTCCATTATGGACTTTATTTCTATACAGTATGAAACAAAATTAATTTACAAACTTTACATTTTCCCTGGGCTTGAAGTACAGAAGAAATTCCTTATGCATAAATAAGATCCTTCCCTGTGCTTGTGTTACATGGGAATATTTTTGCTTGACTCAGTCTAATACAGGCTTAAAACTGAAGTTATTCCTTGTTTAAAACTTTCACTTTGCTGAAGCTTTCACATCACTTTGTTAAGCAATCACGCCATTTAGAAAGGTCATTTTTAATTCTGTCAGCAGATTTGAAGCATAGGCATTTTATTCTCCCTACAGCGACATCTCTCTATTGCACAGATACTCTGCGATCTTCAGCACGCTCTCTCCATTCCCATTATTATTTTTTTAAACGCTGACATCTCTTTCAATATCTTCACATCCATATAAAATTTCAGCTAAAGCTGGGTATCATATTGGATCCTAAGCTTAAAGATACTAAGCCTAAGCTGCATGTCCATCTGGACACTGAGATAGAGGTATTAAGCAGGACTTTCCCTCCTTACCTCCCATCCTCTGATGTTTCAGCCACCACAAATGTCTAACTAAAAATTCAAATAAACTTTCTAACTGTGCAATTCAATTAACAGCTTCTACCACAAGCAGCTTCCTCCACTGCTCACATTTCTGTAATTCAGCACTAGATTGAACCCTTAGGTAAGGGGTTAGTACAAAGGCAGACACAGGCTCATTTAATAAGTGTTTAAAAAGCATGGGGAAAGTGGTGAGAGCTCTATGGCACAGTGGGAGAGGCTGTTTGCAATGATGCCAACTGTCTGTTCCTCTCTGCTGTGAAATGCCCTTCTTTCCTTCCCTCGCTGCTTCTCCTGCATTCCTGGGTCTTTCACCAAGCCAGACTGAGGAGCATCAGAGAAGCAGGTGACAAAGGCTTGCTGTGCAAGGCCCTCTGTGGAACAGTGGCAAGCAGCTACACCTCACCTAACTGGGGTACAGGAACAAAACACACCCAGGGGACACATCCTCTAAGGAACTCAGAGAGCAGGGAGAAGGTGAGGGAAGGACCCACTGCACACACTGCTCCATCAAGCTGTTAGGCACTATCTTTGTATTTTGAAACAGTGTGGGTTACATTATTTCCTCTAGTGTTAGCTGAAATACACCCTGGAATAACATTTTTGTAAAAGGAATGCAAATTGGCAAGTGTTTTCATAAGGCCAACTGAGTGAATGAATAGGCATATATAGTTAACTAAGCATTTGAATCTGTATCTTATAGAACAGCTAAGTTCAGCAAAATAGAGCAGACATCTATTAGAGGCTTAATTTTCTTCTTCCTTTCCCTCTTATTATTGGCTGTGCTGGTCCATGTCTCTCTTATGCTGGATGCATTTCTCCAGATGGGGTCCCACAACAGCAGAGCATAGCTGCCAAATTCCCTCCTTTGCCCTGCTGGCCACACTGCTTTGGTTTTCTGGGCTCTGAGCACACGTTACCAGCTCGTGTTCAGCCTCTCATCCACAGCATCCCCAAGTCCTATTTCTTTTTCTTGCTCTTTTTGTTACTATTTTAAACAGTTGTTTATAAGAAGTTTGAAACCGGGCCTTTGGGGGAGTGGGCTGCATGGCTGAGTACTATTTCTGAAGTGCTCAGTACTGGATACCTGAATTAGAATAAATTACTTGGTAGATGCTAAGGGTTCAGTTAAACATCACGACAGCAATCTTAAAAATAGTCAAAGTGAAGCAGAGAAGTTAAAGCGCTGCCCATGCTACTCTAGGAACCCGTGGCTAAATTATAATTAGATTTTAGAGTGAACTCCATTTCTTTTTCAGTTAGTTCAAAGAATCACCTCACAAAGGCACTGAAATGAAGAATTTCTTAAGTGAGCTGATTAGTTCAGAATAAATGCAAAACCCAAGTTCTGAATACAGTTACACTCTCTACATTGTCTATTTAAATCATAGATGAAGGTGAACCAGTTCATCCTGCAGCTCATCAGTTCTGTCCTTTGGAATTACTGCCACTGTAAAAACAACTTTCCAATTAAGAGAATGACATGATCTATCACATAGTTTTCATCTAATTGAAATTAAATGGAATATCTTGCTGCATATCATGCTGATTTAGAATGATATTTATAGTAAAAGCTGACACGTGAATGTTTTAGAAGATGGCAGTGGGAAACACAGATCAAGAAGTATTAAGTAGCACCAGAAAACTCCAAGTTCTTAACTGCCAAGCATCTTGCAGTAATTTAGGAAAATTAAAAATTGTTCAACCCCAGAAGTACAAGAATTGCAGCAAAACTCCACAGCTTTAAAAGTAGTTACATCATTGTCATAATTTACATTATAAGAAAACTCAAAACACCCTGAATAAATTGAGTGAGCATTTTAAGACAAATTGACCCCTCTCAATGCCACATATAAAGCATGTGTTATAAACTCTTCCAACAACTGGAAACAAAAAGAGAAACAGCTATATTTGCAAAGATATCCTCCCAAAAGAGATAGTATTTACCAAAAGTATCACACTAATTCACAATTATGCTATTCATTAAAAAACAAGCCTGAAGTGAGCTACAGAAATTTCCCATCATTTATGTTGGAAAAATATATTCTTTTTTCCCCCTATGCCCCAGAAGCATGAAACTGTATTTCTGAGGAAGAGAATGCAGTTACTGCAAAAAAATATGGGTTTTTTTTTTCCACTTTGGAATGCTGCAATTGAACAATGGTGATTATTACATCTGAAAGATTAAAGTCCTTTTCTTTATGCATAAGAAGTCTTTACACACAACTTTATCTATCTGGAGAATGATTAATGGTACAAAACATCAGTTGGCTTTTTCTTTGTGTGGTTTCATTCATATAGCAAAATAATGTGGCTGGGCCAATCCTCCCCCCTCCCATGTATATCTAAAGAAAAGAAAATATGTCTAGAAACTGGTGAAGGTACTTGGAAATACAGGCAATATTGTTATTATTTTTATTCCCTTAGAAGATTTCCTTTAAATTTACAATTTTTGTTGCCTGAAAACCATAACCAAAATCTCTTTAGCAGAGGAATTGTTTCCTACTGTACCTGTTCCACTGAAAAGATAGATTGAATTTTAAGTGATTTTGATTCTTGCTGTTTTATCAAGAAACATCTTAAAAGTTTCTTAGAAATTCAGACAAACATATTAGCAAAAAAGAAAATAATAATACTTTAGAGAGTTAAGCTACAATTTCTTTGTTTAGGAGAAATGAAACTAAGATGGAAATCAGATGCTTGTGCTCCATTCTGTACTTCTGATCTCTTATCAGCTTGAAATGGAAAATCTCTGCCTTTCTCAAAAAATAAGGAACACTGTAACTCACATAAGCATTTAGTTTGGCAACTAGTACAATGGATGCCATAGTATATACACCTACACAACAAGTAGCCACTTCTACTTCAATTGCAGAACTTCAGTTCTGTTATCCTTTGATGATTAATACTTTTGTAAAGCATTATTACCACTGCCATTTGTTGCCCAGAATGACAAAAAAATCATTGGACTTTATGGATGCAAGTTATTTTCTTCATAAAATTGTAATTTTCTACAAGAACAGTTTTCTGCCTTACCTGAAGATGGAGGAAGCTGATCGTAGTCTTGAGATGTCCTATTTGGTTTGACATGTTCTCCAGGTGCTCTCCGAGCAGGTGGCAAAGGAACATGACCAGTTATTGTGTCAAAATGGGGATCTGTGATACCAGAACAAAAAACAGTGTCTTAGAATAATCAGAATTACTATTTGAGGGAGGGCTGAAGCATGGAAGGTAGGATTAAAATAGCCCCCATCATGCAGGAACCATGAAACCAGAGGTGTCCCCCGACAGCACACACACATAAACGCCCAAATTCAGCCTTCATAGCACACATGTAAGTATGATTTGAAGTGACAAACACAAGAGCATGGCTTAAAGGTGGTCTGTCCTGCACTGACTGTGGTCGTTTCACATCCATGAGGTGCTTTTCAACCACCAAACCCTGACGCTGCTGGGATTGTGCCTGGCAAAGCAGGGAAGAGGTTGCAGTGCCTGAAGCAGCACAATTAGAAATATCCCAGCTATTCAGTTTACTTAGAGCTGTATTACACTTCTATGCTTTGCAGTTCACAAAGATTGCATGGCTGATTTCCTATTCATACAATCCCAGCTATGGGTAAATATTACAGGGACAGAATTTTAAAATATAAGAGAAATAAACTTTCCTGGTATATTGCTCCCTCCTTTTTTCTTTGGCTACCAAAGATGCTGCTGAGCAAGTGCAACATCATTCTGGAGCTGGCTTCTGTTCTGGACTCAGTGCTTGCAGAGTGTTTGTTTTGTATGTGAGTGCAACTTTTTGCTGGTGTTGATGATGAGATTATTATTCTAACCTGACAGGCTCTGATGGATAGCTGAGAAATCACCCTCAAGACTTGTATGGAAACCAATCATCAAAACCTCATCATAAATCTTCTACAACAGATTATGTGACAAGATGCAAAGTGAGTAATATGGCTTTAGAAATACCATATGAATAAAAAAAGACCAATTCACACAACCATGCATACCTAAGTAGATGCAATACACTGCTAAGATTAATGAGAGCTGCTGCTATACGATTCTATTCCTTATGCAAATATGAAGAACAAGACATGACTGTAGATATTCAAAATATTTATTTTAAAGCTATTAAATATTTTTTAACACTATCAGAGATGTTCTTAGATTATTTGGAAGTTACACTCAAACATTTAAAATTCTGCATTGTTGCTGGGAATTGGGCACAGGCAGATAGAGCTTGTGTGCACCTGTGTGTGAGGGGTCCTATTTTTCCTCTCCATTCCCATCAGAACTGAACAGTGCAGTGTGTGTTTCTGCATCAGATGATACAACTGAGGCACCCATTCAGACTAGACTGCTGAACATCACATAGTTTTCATTTTGAAGCGTAGAAGATAAACTATACTGTATTTACGAACATCAGCCTTTAAATTCTGTAACATGCTAAGTCTTTTCACCTGGATGAATTCAGCAACTTAGATGAGAAAGCAACACACGGAGTTGAATTTGCATTAGAAAATACACAAAGCTTTGGCAAATTACTCAGTGTCAGGCCTTGATTGATAGCAAAATATACATAATAAAAACATTCCATAAAAGGTCACTTCAACCCAAAGTAGCTTCCTTTCCTCCACAGCGAGTTCCACTCACACAGGTCAGCCAAACCCCAGAGAACCTGTCAGGCCACCATGCAGCTGCACATGACTGCTCGTCATCGACATTCTGGCCTTCCTGTGAAACTATCACCAAAGCAATTCATTTTCCCCCTCTCCACAGAGCTTCTAAGAAAAAGAGAGAGGGGGAAGACAACATCTAACCCCACCACAAGGCAGACCATCCCTAAAAATATTCACAGAAAAGGTAAACTTAACGCACTAACATCCTTTGAAAGCTTCCACAAAGAAAAACAAACAAAAAAAAAATCACTTAACAGATGTGAGCTGTAACCCATAAAAATCCTGCTGTAATCTGTATCATAATCAACAAATGTATTCAATTTCATTAACCTGAAAATCAAACTCTTTTCAACTCGAAGACAAAAATCATGAATTGTAAATACAGTTTTCATACCTTTTATAAACAAAATACCAGACTGAATGTATCACAGTGATTAACAGGGAGAAATAGGTGAAAACCTGACTTAGTAAGAAGGTTATGAACCCCAGGGCCTAGCAACTGTGTTCATAATATAGTTCTGTAGCAAAATTTTCCAACAGTTCTGACAAAGCAGATTATTTTTTCCCTTATTTTACACCTTCTTTTTAAGTTTCAAGTTGAAAAAAAACCTCCACGAATTATGTTTTACTATTGAAAACAGTGGAGTTGACAAAAGGATACAGACTAATGTTACAGATTACAACAGAAAATGATAATTTACAAAATTTCTAGGCTGGTATCAAAATATTGACCTCATTTTATTACTTTGTGATAATGAAAAGTGAAGTCTTTCTGTCTTCTGAGTAGCTTCACCTTCACCATTTAAAATTTTGATTTTTTAATATTTTGTATAATGCGTTCTGAGGCCTAGTGACAACTTTATCACTGAACAGATAAGCTTCTGAAGTAAAGGAAAATAAAATGAAATATGCTGTTTCTTCTGTATTCTCACCAGAATGAAGGAACAGTTCGTGTCCTGAAGAGGGTCGGCTCCCTGAGCCAGCAGGCTTTGTGTGCTCAATCATGCTGTGTCGGGCAGGTGGTGGTGGTGGTGGTGGGAGTGAGGGGGGAGAATTATCAAATGCATCTTCACCTGCAGTTTAGAAATTAATTATTAGATGGGCAAAACTTCATTAAGAACTGCAGAATAAAGAATAGAGCTCAAACTTTATTTTTCTCTGGCTGCTGAGGCCTTTACTCCTACTGTTCCTCTAAGCAGTTCAGTGACTCCAGTAATGAAACTGTAAACCTGACTGTTAATATCCAAAGCCCTCTTCTAAAACATGCTCTGAATGACCTTTTGCAGTGTTCAGTTTCATTTCTGGGATGGAAGGAGAGATTGCTTTTAGTGACTCAATCACCAAGAGTGTACTGCAGTGAAAGCGTCACTGAGTGTCACAGTAGAATAACAGCTGTATTTCAGTGGCTAAGTAAGTGTATTTATATACAAACAACAATGCTGACTGCACTGAATCTGCTACTTTTATACTGTGCATTATCTCTATCTGCTGTTCAGAAGCTCTGACTCCAGATATAAACTGAATTTTCCAGAGCATGGCAAAAGAATGCACCTCTTATACAAAGGTAGTGCAAGCAGGACTAGAGTTACCAAGCACCATGATTTTTATGTGTTCTTTTGCCTTTATTTCTCCTGCATCTCAGGAACACCTCAGGGACCAGAGGGAGCATAGCGCAGGAACAAGGCAAATGTTCAAAAGGTTTTATAGAGCCAGAAATTTGGATGCTGACATACACACACAGACACAGTCATGCAGCTGAGTTTGTCAATGAAGGTGTTGGTGGTCCCCAAGCACAGCACCAATATATATGCAGAGATCACTGAATTTTGTGTAGGAGAACAGAACTGAAATCAGGGTTGGAAAAAAGACCTTTTGGTGACTGTAGACAGCAGTGAGTTTTGAAATGTCCCCTGATGGGGGAAGAGATCCCAGAAATTAACCTATTAATTTCATTTAGTGGTTTGGGTCTTATACTCAAATACCACCTTTTTGGCATTCTTCTCTGTATTTGATAAAATAAAAGTAATTATTTAAGCTACAGTAGGAAAAATGCATTAAATTGCAAACTGCTTAGTAAGGGACATTAAAATTTATTTTAGGGAAAATAGATTTTACTTTTCTGTATAGCTGGAACACAGATTTAGTATATATGTTTTTGCCTGTCCCAAGTGAGGCCCTCCAAATGACACAAATATTGACTGACAGCTGTAACATTTAGCTCATAGCCTGTTTGCTACTCCTAACACACTCAACATTGGCTGTTTTTCAGTAAACATGGCATTTAGTTCATCTGGGCAGCGTTAACCATTACATGTAATCAGCAAAAAGTCTGCAACCTAAAGGGGGCACCAGAAGATCATAATCGGAGGGTGTCCTGTTGAGCAAAGAGCTGTGTTTGGGGTTGTCTCTGGCAGGAGGCCGTGCAGGAGGCAAAAGTACCGGAACAGTAGGTGCATCATAGACATCTCCTGAATGACACAACCACAAGAAGTGAATGTTTTCCTGCTGCACCCCTAGGGCAGCACAGAGTAAATCTTCCCAGCAAACAACGAAAAGCAGCAACGTACCTGACTCTGGATGTTTGGATTTCTTTATCTCGGAAGTAGCACCGTGCGTTCCATTTGCACACAGACCATTCTCACACACCCTGAAGACAGACACCAAGCAGGAAGCAATCAGCCATTTAGCCAAGCATTAATTCCCTGAATGAGCAGCACCTTGCAGTTCACTATATGGGAACCAGCCAGGGACAGTAAGTGGCATCGATTTTAAAGTTCACGTTTTTAGATATTGAGAGCAGATACTGGTTAACAACCCTCTCTGAAACTGCTTTGAAGGATTATGCAGCTTTCTGGGTGACACACTGACATGGCTTAAAATAACACAGGCTGCAATACAAGTCAGAGGAAGAGCTAACATTATACCCTGTCCTCACTTCAGAGCTCAGGTCATTACTTTCTTCACACAGTTACATCACAGGCTCAATTTTAGTTCACCTTCCCAGATGCTTAATTTTCCCTAGCAGAATTACGAAAAAAGGGAAATGTGGATTTTGGTAATTATCCACACCAAAGCACACAGAAAAACCATTAAACAAAATGTAAGAGAACAAAAAAAAATCCAAACAGAACACCACAATGCACACTAATAATAAATTTCAACTCAATTGCGCCAAACATTAAAAAAAATCCCAGTGAAAACCTCAAAATTAAACTAGCCAAAGCAGTTTTGCAGGAACCTATTCATTTCTGTATCAAAAAACTGAGCTTTGCTGATACTTCCACCACACTTTTACTGATTTTTTTTTTTCCTTACATGGAAGCATATTCTGCCCTTAAAACTTAACAGTATCAAATTAATATGAAAAGCATCCAACCAAACAATAAAGAGTGCCTACAATCTTGTTGAAAATACTGAAGATTATTTTTGTAAGAAGACTTTGATCAAATATGGCAGGGAAAAATATTGAACAAGCTTTTTCATAATATTAAATATTGTTTAAAAATACAAAAGGATCCGGAAATTGCTCCTGTTGCTGGAACTGTGGGCCATGTATATTCAGAAAGAACCAGAGACTTGCCTTGGAAAAAGGCCACCATGCTAAGCAATTCCAGCTAAAAGATAAAAATCCCATTCCACCATGCTCCATTAATATTAAACATTGGGAAATCTGCTAGAGTTATATACTGCTAAAAATTCAGATTTGGGGTTTTTACCAACAGCATTGATAAACCAATCCGCCTTGGCCAAATGGAAAGGAGGAATAAATAAAGGTCTGGAATCATTTAAAATATATAAACAGGAAAGAGGAAGTGAATTGTATTTGTGGTCCCTAGAGTTACAACTAGGAGTAATGAAATAAATATAAGAATAAGTGTAAGATTTAAAAACAAACACCCCTAATGGTAAGAGATCTTTTGCTATAAATTAATTCCTCCAGAGAAGCGCTAGAGGAAGTGTTGCATCCACTGCATTTGAAAGATTGAACCAATCCAATGTCAAAGAAAGAAACAACAAACTCCTCACTATATACACTATTAATTAAGAATATTTTCTACTCTAGTTGTAATCAATTCTGAGTTTTCAATAATGTAACTAGCCACAGGCAGCAAGGTAACTTAACGTGGCACCACTTCAGAAATATTCAGTCCATGATGAGTCCAGCTAAGAGATCAGTTTACAAACAATGCTGAAACACCTGTTTACATTAACAGTAAACACCAGAAAAAAAGGCATCCAACGAGTACTAAGAAGCAAGCCTTCTGTCCTTTCCCCTTCTGGAATAAGCTTTATTAGGAAAAGATAGCAAATGTAATAATGTAACATTCTTCTAATAATAGCCTAATTAGCAATGCTGAAATTCTTTCCTTTTATTTCTAATTCCTGAAATTATGTTCTGCAGTAACAAACCAGACAATTAAATGATCTGCCAGAAAGTAAGACTGTGAATCATTTTTTGTATTATTCTTCAAATATTTTTAGCACTGTCATATCTACAGGTAAAAAAGAGAAAAGGCAACACAGATTTGGGAGTAGGATGGAACAATTACATAATTCCAAACTACAAAACATTCTGACAAAATTTTTAAGCTCTTTAGCTTACTGAAAACTCCAAGTACTATCCAAGAAGTGAGGGACTAACACTTTTGAAAGAGAAAGTGACACTGGGGGAAAGAACTGAAATGTACTAAAAGTTTATAACATTAAAAAAAAAAAAACTTGATAGCAGTTTTGCTGAACAATAATGAGAAGTTAGGTTTCATTGAAACAAAACATTCCTCACATGCTACTTAATGAAATGCATTAAAAGAACACACCACCAACCAGGAACTGGATTCTTTCTTGAAAATTTTATCTCAGCTTTCACATCTAAGCAGTGACATTAGCTAAAAGAAGATATTTTAAGTATGTGGCACCAGACTATTCTTTTTTTTTCTTTAATGCCTAGGAGAATGGTTTGAGTTAAATTTTTTATCAGAATGCCTAAGAGGAGTTGGTGGTTTTAATCATGGAGCAACTTGAATAACAAACTGAGGCATTTTATTTATAGCAAGTCCTGAATTCATGTAAAAAACCCCACCATATGCACAGTAAAAACTGGAGAAAACTTGGAAATCATCTTTCTATCTATAGCCTCTATTAATAATTCTAAGGACCTGGTAAAATACTGTACCAGCCAACTGAAGGCACTCTATTTTTTTCTGTAAAATAAAAATTGTAAGCTTCTATTTTTCCAGCTGCTTATTTTCTCAAGAACCTTTTAGTTTGAACCTATTTGCATCATTCCCATACAGAAGCACAACACGGTCCCATAAAAATGGCATAGGTAAAAAGGACTAGGCCTTTGGAATTTTTTTGTCCTGCTTCCCACTTTTTTGCTCCACCAACACAGTTTTATTGATCATTGATTTTTTTAAAAAAAGTCTCACATGGTAGATAAAAACTTAAGTACTTAAGTTCATTAAGCTTTGGCAACTGCACAATATTCACGTCTATGCAGTGAAGCCTGGATCAGGATTTGTAAGACAGAATTTTTAACCTGCATGCAAAGAATGCTCATATTATGAGCTTTTTTTTACCTGTTTTAAATTCTGATTTAAAAGGCCTAAAAATTGTTATTGGCTAATTTTGGGGTGAGAGACATGTTGAGCTTTATTTATGGTGGGTCCTTAACACCATAAATAACATTCTGACAGAGAAAGGAAACAGTGGCAATATGTCACCGAATTTTCTTCATCTCAGGAAGGTCTAAATTTTTCAGATCAGTACTTAATTTTAATATCATACTTGTGATCTACAAGACCAGTAAAACATTTGCTCTTTTTATCCACTATGACTCCAGACTTACTGTCTTAATTCCAGTCATTCATATCTTTTAAGGGGCAAAGTTCAGCTGCCACGTCCCTTGCTCCAAGTCTCCTTGTCATAATTCATTAGTAATTCTGAATCAGTGAAAGTCGGGAGGTATTGTTTCAGAACATATTTAAAGCTATGGAGACATATTCCACCTGCATTTAAAAAAAGGTTCTCTTCCTGAGAAGCACAAAAAAAAAATATACTGCCAAACGGGCTCAAAAAGCTAAAAAGACACTTTTAGCTTTTAGCACATTGGAAAAAAAGGGAATCAAAGTAGGTACATACAGCTGCCAGTTCACATACTTTTCAGTACCACATTGCTTTTAAATTGAATTATATAAAATGTGAAAGGCTAAGAATTTCAAAGCTGACTGGGAATTTCAGTCACACAATTCTCCTTAAAATTAAATTTGGAAGAGTTTTAGGGGTTGAATCTTCTGGTCAGTTTTGAAAACCTCAATGTAAGGGGAAAAAAATAGACCTCAACTGCAGAAATGGCATCCAAATGCAAAAAATACCCAGTTCTGACACAAGAGAAATACAATGATGTGAACTTTATAGATTTATATCTGTAGTGGTGGCCAAGTGAAACAGAAGCATGGGTAATCCAAGCTTAGAAGGCAGGCAAACTTAACCATCATTACAGACATTGAATCCAGTTAATTTTGGAAAAAGCAGAGGTTTTGTAAAAAATCTTTTTCAAGGCTGCTGAATTACCTTACCGAGCAAAAGGTTTTATATTATGACCATGAGGTGGTTGTGAGTTCAGTATTACAGGATGTGAAGAAGGAATTTTGTATTCATCATCATCATCTGGGTGTTCCCTTGATTTATCAGATCCAGAATTTGCTGAAGGACCAGGGCACCTAAGGAGATGAGAAAAAACATTGGTTTATCTTTAGCTGTTATGTACTTGACCTCACATAATACCAAATACATTCTTCTTTAGCCCAAACATCCTGAATATGTCTGCTACATATAAGGAGACAAAAGCAGCATGACCAACAAACTTGTAAGGTTACTGACTTTTTGTCACTAAGAATGCATAGAGCAAAGGGCAGCTGCCCTACTAAGAATTAAACAGCTACTTTAAGCAAGCACAAAGCAGAGAATTGTGAAGAATTAGAGTACTAAATAAGCACTTGAAGGACTCAGCCTGTTTGCACTTATCAAAGGCACTAAATAGAAGTTAATTTGGGACAAGAGGTGTTCAGCAGGGCTCAGTGATGCAGAGGACATTGACCCTTTCTCTGGCCTGTCAAACTGTGAGTAAGGACTGCTGTGTCCTCTCACATGTCTGGAATGTGCAACATCAGCCCTGCTCCCTTTGTCACTGAGAAACACCATGCCAAAGGCTGATCTCAAGGGAGACAGGAATTCCAAAACACAGTTTGCCCCAATGGAACTATGATCTCACCTTCAAAATTTTGTTAGCAAGATGGGACAGACAGCAAGAGGAGAAGCTACTACCTCAACTACCTCAAGGCAACTAAATACTCCTGTATTTAATACAAACCTAAATACAACTTTAAATATAGTTGTATTTAGGATTGTATTAAATACATTTACAGAGTACAAAAGGCACTTGGAATTGGATGCTTCATTACACACTCAAAAATGGATGCTCCCTCATGCAAAATACCACTCTGGTTTACAGTACTTCTGAGACAAAGAGTCTGCTACTGGTGTAGCAAAATGGGAGCTACTCACCAGAATGAAACAAACACTGTTTAATTTGAAAATTTTGAAGTTTTGGGGAAGAATCACTATGTATCTTTGACATAAGGGTTTCAGATATCTTTTCGAGAACAATACAGCAATTTGATCAAACTGCTAAAAGAGTCTGATATAATTACAAAAGTCCAATGAAATAACTATTTTCACATGTCCATGCAAAAACATAGGGGCCGAGTGGAAAATAAAAATCAGATGTTCAGTTAGCAAGAGTCCAATATTTCATTATTGAAGTACAGTTTATAATAACTACTTTAGTAAAAAAAACAACAACCAGTACTGTTTCCAGAAAAAAACCCAAACCAATAAAAACCCCCAATGCTTTTCTATTAATGTAACTTTTTAAGAAAAAAAAGTCATGTTTGTAACATTACATTTGATAAAAGCTGATCAAACAATTTAAGTAGGGACATTTTAAAATTGTGAAGTTTCAAGTAAGAGTCATTTTGCCTCCTTGACATTTAGAATAAAACATTTCATATATTATTAATGTATCCTTCAGTCAAATGTTTGGAATTACAGACTGATTATAACAACTAGAAAGAACAGAATGCCTTTGAGTTATAGGAAACAAACCAGCTCTCAATCCACCACATCACATAGACTGGAGAGCACAAAAAAATGAGCAACTTGCTCAGATTAATTGGAGTAGCAGAGTTGTGAAAAGCAGAGTATTCTGAATCAAGTACAGTTCAACATTTATGAGTGCTGAGCACAGTCAATTCAACAGAAAAAAAATAGTCTGTAAAAATACTCTCTCTGATGTTTCCAAATAAATCATGATAGATATTATCTGAGTTACTTTTTTTGAAAGCAATTGTGGTTGGTGGAAATTGCTGTTTTTAAGGATTTTTTTTCCTCTTCCTCCCCAGTTTTTCCACCTACATATTGTCACACAATATTACTGGCGTATTTTCTAGTGGTGACAAAATCTTAATTTTAAATAAATTAAAACTAGACATATTAGTGTTTAAAGAAAGAACACACAATCAGTGTTTTTTAACAGTCATTCCAGTGATATTTTAGTAATTAGATAATTTGAACTTCTCACTCCTAACATTATGTAATGATAATTTTATGTTTTTAAAAATCAAAATCTAAAATTGCCTGTGTTATTTTTAAAAGGTGTAAGGACAAAGCCAAAACAGAAATGAAAGCTAATTTCTTCCTCAAAAATCAAAGGAGTTTGGTTTTTGCAAATGAAGCTTTTTCCTTCTCCCTGGAATTCATCAGCTTTCTATTCAGAAGTCTTCGGTTAATGAAAGAATTTCTTCTGACCAAGCTGAAGTCTCACATTCTAGTTTTGGATTGGCCTGACATGGATTTTGTTCATGTACATATTGTTACAATATTGTGTGGACTTTCCAATGCTCTGTGCATACACTGTACTTTGGCTCTCGGTATATCAGATATCATCTGCAAATGCATGAGTAAAAAAACAGGATACTCATGAAGGAGGGTGTTTTTCCATGCTATGAAACACAAAAAATAAGAATATTCCCCTGTTCAGATTTGCATTGTGTTATGAAATAAGTAGACTAAAAAGGCACTGATTACATGAGGGATCCACGTGGTAGTTCTGTGAGAGCCCACCTCCATCAGGTTACATCCCCAACATTTAATTACAGGTATGTCTGGATAATATTCTAGAATTTCCTTCTGAACTTAAAGTAGAAGGCATGGAGAACTTCAACTCAGCAATTGCTTCACCTGAAAACAGGCTTCTAAATAAAAAAGTCAATGCTCCACTGCACCTTTATTGTAGTGCTCAGGAAGAAAAAACCCAGCATATTAATAAAATGTTGAAATATATTTGTCTTCTATATTAAAGCTAACTGAACACAAAAATGGAATGAGAAAATTCTAGTGACTAATACAAACTGACTGGCCAATTATATTATTTAACAGCAAGAATCACAAACAGAACATTGGAAAGAATTTGTAGGATAGTATTACTGTGATATGCTCCAATTTTCTTACAGAAACACAAAAAAGGACAAACCATATTATAGGACTTCCAAGCCTTCAACTTTAAATATATCTTGTTCTGTACAAAATCCTGTGTCATTCAGAGTCTAAAGATACCTACTATGACAGCAACATCTTTATTTAAAAAATAAACAGTCATTTTACTGGAAGACTGCAGTCTGCACTTGAAATGACAAATCTTCCCATATTCTGGAACTCAGGAGGGTTGATCATATTTAAAATCATATAAAATGGTTTTGTTTGCTTGTTTTTTTAGCCACAACAAATAAGTGATGATAGTGTGAACCCTGGATAAAGCTTCACGTACTGAAAGCCTAGAAAGCCTGACTAGATTAGGGGCAGAACGATGACAGAACACATTTTTTAGCCCTAGCACTTCCCCTAGAATCTGTCATCTCCTGTGATAAACAGCTCTGACCACACTTCTCCTATAGTAATAGAATCCAAACCAGACAGTATCTGCTCTCACTGCCAAATGCCTATGAGCAAGATCTGCCACAATTTATCCTCTCTCCCTATACAAACATGCTGTGTTCAATTAACATTAGGACTGCTCCCACTTAATCAATACCATTTATGTTTCGTTTGTAAAGGCACATGAAAATTCATGGAAAGCATATCAAGTTATATTAGTCAATTTCTTTCTTTTTCCCTTTTATTCTTTTAGCACCAGAGAGTTACTGCTATTTATCTAACATTAACTAGCACTTTTCTTTTATAAAGTTAACTTACTTAATATTAGAGATGACAGAGCCAGCTGGAAGAGGGGGTGAAAGCCGTGGAGGGACATCATATTCCTCATTTATCAGATGACCATTTGAAAAAACCTAAAAATCACACAAGTATTACAATGGGTATCTCCTTCTGTCACCATGGATATTCATCAACTAGGTCTTACACAACAGACCTTGAGAAGCCTGTGGGTAAAGGCTTTCCCAGGAGTTCACACCACAGAGCTGTCTCTGAAGTGACTCTCAGGCCTGTTTTAGCTCACCCCATTTTGGAGCTGTAGAGCATGTTACTTTAAAACTTCCCCAAAAGAAGTTTCACTTGACAGTTATTAGACAGACAGTTACAGCTGAACTGCTTGGGGAAAATTAAGATTTCAAGATTGCAAAGTAAGAGAGATGAAGTGTAATGGCAAAGCATGGGTTCATCATGCTAAACATATTAATTATTAAAACTGTGATACAGCGCCTTCCAGAGTCCATCCTCTACCCACAGGATTGTCTTCCCAATTCTTGGCTTCTACCAATAGCAAAAAGTTTATATTACAACTAATATATAAATCAGGGAAGAAAATTCATTCCATGTTTCCCTCATTAATGGAAATACAGCCTGAAATGGTAATTCAGCGTTGCTTCCTCTAATCCAATGGTTTGGATTTACAACCTGAAGATGACAGTTCAAGCAGTACTTGGTTAAAGATATGTATATATAACTTCTCCAGACTACACTTCCACACTTGACTGGGTATTCTAATTTGAGAAGTATTCATTCCATCAGCTTCAGTACTGTGCTAGACCACAAAGAATGCTATATGAAGGTACCGTTGAAGATATAAACCCAGTAACTATCCATTTAAAATCAGAAGAAAACCTAAAGCATTTTAAACAACAGCCTAGTTCTAAGTAAAATTTTGGTGCTTTGCATCGATGTTGAGAAAAGCATTATATGATAATAACTTAATGATCTATAACATCATAGATGACTTAAGTACCTTTCATCACATATGTCAACACCCTTTATCAACAGTAATTGAATTTCAGTAACATACTTTCAAAATAACCAAAAACCCCATATATATATATATATGGGAAGAGACTTGCTATATATGCACACATATACAAAAAGAAAAAAATTAACTGGAGATAGAAAGGTTAAACAGCTTGTGGTCTTGGAAAAAGCAAATAGATGAAAAAAAATACTTCTAACTACCATGACTTAACCACAAATCCATCCATCTAGAGCTATGCAGTATTACAGAAGCTACGTAGTCTTCAAGGAAACAAAGAGAGCAGCTTTGAGTTAATAACCTCTATGAATAAATTACTAAGCTGCTTTGATAAAACTGATTAGAGCAGAACTAGGAATTTTTTCTCAGGACATTAGCATTTGATCCCTTTTCAAAGCTAAGCCTGACCAGCTGTAAATGGCTTTCCAAGTGTCTGAAGCTGCTAAATGCCAGAATTCACATCATCTACAACAGAGCTAACTGGAACATCTACTATTCCTTCAGAAAATGCACACACAGTTTTGCCATATGACAGTTCCAAAGTGGACTTGAGATGCTACATTATCACAGCATACAGGGATACATTGTTATCACGGATAATTTGCTAGAGGAATATAGCAAATCTAGAATACTCTTTCAAAGATATTTTTGGAAGGTTTCCTGTGGAAATCGTAACTCAGACCCTCATGAATCATTGCTTTACAAATTACAGTATTTAACAAATTATTTCTTTATGAGCGGCTTAAGTATCAACAGAAAAGACTCAGAAACCACAAATCAACACCGGCCAATCTAAACAGTGCATACAAACAGTATATACTGCCAGTGCACGACCATGCTGCAGCAGGGTGTGAATTTCCCACCCAGTTCATTAGAAATACCTTGGCACCTTCCACAGGCAGCTCGTGGCGTCTGTGTTTCCTCACGAAGCCCTGCTCGGAGCTGCCGCGGCCGTGCCTCCCGTTCACGTTGGAGACGGCGGTCAGTCCCGCTTTGGGGGAGGCGTCGCCGCCGCCCCGGCAGCCCAGCAGCTGGCTGGAGGCGAACACGTCCCTGGGGCACCAGGCCTCGGGGGGCAGGGGCTGCTCCCTGGCCGGCAGGCTCTCGGCGTGGTGCAGGTGCCTGCCCGCCCGGCTCTCCGGCAGCATGGGCGGAGGCCGCTCCGGCGGCGGCGGCGGCGGGTCCCGCAGGGGAGGTGGCGGCGCCGGCAAAGGTTTGTCCTGTTTCCTCACCATGCAGGGAGAGGACTAAAGAACACAGGAGGTTACAAAAAGAGAGAAGTTACACAAAGGCGTGAATGTCGCTCGTGACCAAGTATGGCTTTACCATTTGTGACTGAGGTGTTTTCTCGGCACCACGGCAGTACTTGCCAGGTTAAATGCAGGCCCTGGCGGCATTCTGCAGACAACCTGGCCCTTCTCCAGAAAGCATGCCCCCATTCCCATGTTGCATGAGTAACCCAAGCAAAGAGTGGAAAGCAGAAGAGACAACTAACTCAGGCAGATTTATTTGACCCATAGTTTTTTCCAGTATCCTTTGCTTTGATCAGTTGAATCACATATTCATCTGCTGAAATGAATTCTATTTGGAAAAAACAGGCTTCCTGATGTGGAAAAGAAACCCAAAATCCCACACAAAATAAAATCCCAGAGGAGTAACTCGCTGACAGCAAATGAGCACAAAAAGCAATGATTAGAGAGCAAGAAGAAGAAGAAAATTATTTCACTTTTAATGATATACCTAGGGATGACTCCAACCTTTACATGACATGCGCTGTGTTAGAGTGCCAAATCTGTTTGAACTACCGTTCAGTTTTTCAGGCAGCAACCTAATTAGTTTGTAGTGTTACTTGGAATTAGCTTATCTGCAAGCCACGTTTGTCAGAATACTTGCTTTCTACGAATCAAATTATATCATAAATGGTTAAATGTGGTCTAAAATTATGTATGCTAGTACTAAAAAGCTGAAACCCAGGTTATCAGGGAAAAAACCTCATAGCTGCACAAATCTGACAAAACCAAGACATTTTCACTATGACTGAATTACTAATGGAAATTTACGAAGTAACAGTAGGGCCAGGTCTTTACAAATGTTTTATCTCCAGCTATACCATAAGAAATACAGGAAAAATTATTTCCCCAGGAATGTATAATTTTCTTGGACTTTGGTAAGCCTGCATATTATTACCACTTAAATGGAAAGAAATGGAGGTCACTGAACTTTTAAAGTAAGAACAGCATTTTCTCTCACTTCGCTGGCTAGCCCAGCACTATTCTTCAAGCTGTACCTCAACATGTGACTTAAATTGAAAACAAAGTTATTCTACCTACAGGCCTATGCATATTAAAAGGAAGTAAACTGAATAAAGAAGTGTTTAATTCTCTTGCTAGCCACATAAAATAGTTATTTTCACTGTCAACACAGAAAAATACTACGTTGATCCAGACTTTTTGTTGTACCTTACTTAAAAGTTATAAATTATAGTTTTTAACTTGAGCAAAAGAGAAAAGTTGTGGGTTTTTTCCTGAAGGAGTAGTTTTGCGAGGACTAAATTTTTTCTCCTTAATAAACTTTTTTTAAACTTATGAGATTATTCTTTTTTGCCCCCATCCTGTTTATCTTGCATCCCACAAGGTTTTTTTTTCTAGGAAAAGTTTCATGTAAAAAAAAAGCATTTTCAAAAAATTAAAGCAGCATTAATGCTATTCCTGGGTTACTTTTTTTTTAAAGCCATGAACTCTGCAAAAAACCCTATTGTAAAACTAATTTTTAATGGATGTGGCCTATGATTTGCATATATCCTCAATGTGTTATAAATTCCTTTGCATAATATAGGAAGTTAAGAAAGAAGATTAAAGAAGTTATTCAAACTTCTATTTTTTCTTCTAAATTATAAACCACTAAAATCTTAAAAAGATATTTATTTTCAACCTTTAAGATGAAATCTGACAAAAGAAAGAAGGTGCTTCAAACTGGATTATTATGAGCACAGATTTCAATTCATGTCCTGAACTAGAATTTGAATTAATCATATAAAAATGAAAAATTTTAATTACCTCCTTCTCTCTATACAGCAATTACAATAAAACAAGCAACTTGTTATAGTGAGCAATAAACAGTATTTGTTCTCTTTCATGCTTATCTACACAAAAAATCATTGAATCTTTAGTATCACTAGTTTTACAAAATATGGCATACAATGATATTGGCTATAGAGTCATTGTTACTTCCCTTGAAATTTGAGTCCTATTATATGCCATTTAAGGTTTTGAAAGCAGAGTATTTGCACATATTTTTCTTCTAAGGACACTGTGGAAATTGAACATAAATCATCATGAAAGGAAAACATATAATTTTAATGAGATAATGACCTTAAAATCTGTTTTCAGGAAGCTTTAGCTTCTATTTATTTTCATTAATCAGAGTTTGTTACAGAACTGATCCATTACTGCAACATCTTTAAAATTCTGACCATAACCAAGTACAATATAATCATCAGACAAACTGAAGTCATATTTGGCCAACACATGCAGCCAGAAACATTTAACTACGTAAGGTATTATGGAAAAAGAAGAGACTTTATCAATATGGATCTAATCTAAAGTTTCTTTAAGCTACAAGGAATTAAAGTTCTTTTGGGAAAAGCAAAATCCTGAAAAAGCCAAATCCATGGAAAGGTTTAGAAACAGTCCATTATACAAAACAAACAAAAAGCTCACCTTGGAAAAAAGCAATTGCACTTTCTCAGACTTCTTATATCCATAAATAATGGTTCAGTAACACTTACCTTTGGTGACCCGGTTGGGCTGGCACACGGTGACCGTGCTACTCCCTTCTGAATCAGATCCAGGCGGGGAGGTACAGGTGGAAGGCTAAGATGTGGGATTTGCAGGGGGTCTGGAAGTGGTTTTCTTCTTTGTGCAAGAGGGGAAGATCCTGGGGAAGTCACTGGTGAATTCTGCCTCTCATTGCACTTCAGGACAGAAAAAATAAAATTACCTTTTACCTGATGATCAAATATACAACTTACATTCCACAACTAAAACACTTGATACTTATCAGATACTTACTAAGAGTCAATTATAATACTCATTTTACATAATGGACATCTGGACAGGTAAGCTTATTTTATAGTTACTGAAAAAGAAGTCTACAAGTCATTCTACCTCAAAATGAAGACTCGTGTTAACTTGTGGTGGAAATAAAAAAATATATTCTACCAACTTGTATAAAAACCTTATGATCACTGCCAAACATAAAAAAACCATAAACTCTACCATAGCACTGCTATCCTTGATAACCTTTTTATTAATAGAGAGTACTCAATCTAAAGTTCTACAAACTACTTTTAAAAGCTGAACATCCATGATATTGCCTGCTATTGCCTACTTCCCTTTTTCAAATCATACTTCCACACAAAACAGAATGTATGTCTTCTGAAAATTTACCAATCAAAATCACCAGCAAGACATTAGAGAAAGAAGCAAAATCAGCAAAAAAATGAAGTGTTTACAAAAATAATTTTAGAATAATTTTATCATTTAAGCAAATACTGAACTAATAACACAAACATTTCACATCCCCCTCCAGTGACAAATTATGATTTCATTTTTCCTTGACCTGTCATTTCAAATTCATTAGAATCAAAGATTTCAACTCTCAATATATAAGGCTCTGCCTAATCTTGCAACTAGTCCCTACCCCTCATCTGGCTCACTTTCAGCAAACACAGCTCAGGTGTTTGCACAGATCACTTCAAGTTATTTCTATGAACTCATTGTATGGGTTTCAGTACACTGTATAAACAGGAATGTCTGTGTTTTTCTGTGCTTTCCCTGAGGTAGACACAAGTAGTTGGAAGTAGTTCCCACCAAGGATCAGCCTTGGGCCACTTGTGCACTGAGGCATCCCATGATTGCATATCACAGCTTGTCTGGAGAGGCAAAAGTGCGCCCATCTTTAGGCTAAACCCTTTGATAAAAACATCCCCCTCTCTTCATGAGCTTTTTCTCATGTGTGCTAAAAATCCCATAGTGACAACTGGAATGGAAGTAGAAAGTTTTTCAACATGGTAAACAAGTAAGCAACACTACCTTTCTTTACTCTCAATCATTATATTAAAGAAACTTCATAAATTCAAAAGCAGATTGAGGAAAAGGATCTAGAGCTCTGACTCCTTATCAATGCTCTGTACTACAGCTTAGTTTAATATCCTGTTCTACACTACAGGGATTGGTACCATATTTCCTTCAAAAATATGAGCCACCACAGTATTACTGTCAGCAGTGAACGAAAATGCAGGAGAGGGGTGAGAAGATGTTGAAAGCTAGAAGGGTAATGTGCAACTCCATCATCAGGATGATTGTTTTGTTGCTATTTAGAGTCTTCCCCACTTTATCTACATGTGCAAGCTTAATGTCACAACTAAACACTCAAATTCAAGAGACACAGCCACTTAAGATTTGTGGTCTTCATGGCTACCTCAAGTTTCTCAGTTGCTCTCTTCAATGAAGAGGTGGTCTTAATATTCATATTAAATGCCTTGAATAAAGTCTTTCAATTTTCTTTGTTTCCTTTAATTGGTGAATGACCCTGTCCTTGACTGAAATACCATAAAGATAAGCACGTGAATTACCAAAGCATTTAGCCTCTCAACATTAAGAGAAGTCGAATAACTAAGCAAGATATGTATCTTGCAAGCATGCCTGAGCAACCATAATTATAGAATTACTATAAACCAAATGTCAATTCATTTTCCTTATCAGAAGGCATCTATCAGTTAAACAGCATAATAAACATTGTATCACTTAATAGCATTAGTCTTCAAAGTTTAGTTACAACTCCATAAAGCATTCCTGAAAGCCAAGAACCATGCAATACAATATACTCAAAGGATTGACTTCAGCAGACACAAAATGAATTTATTTCCCAAATTATCTGAAATAGAACCAAATAAGCAGGTCACACCTCCAAAAAGATTCAATTATTTAAAATAAATGAAAGTGATGTAGTTAAGTCACAGCATTTTATGGTGTTGCACAACATAATGCATTTCAGTCAGCAGGGAATTGTTCCAGAAGAGCAATCATATACGTGACAGGAGTAGAAAACAAAGAATAAGAAATATAGGAAATACTGAAAACCAATTATTGGACAGGAAACATTTGCTGGGAATTTAGAATGTTCTAACTGTCACATCATCAAACTAATTAGCATAATTTCCTGAGAGAGCAACCTGAGAGTCTCAAATTTGAGATTATATGGAGTTTCACAAATCCCAGCTAAGTGAACAGCACAGTAGTGATATAATTTTAAGAATATCCATCCCTGTTTCTAGCTGGCAAACTTCTCCTACACAGTTCTACTCTAAAGAATTATTAGGCAAAATTATGCCCTCATCCCTCAGTGTGGTCATTGGTTCCATCCAGGAATGACTTATTTTCTCCTGCTGCAACAATAGCCTAGCATTTGCAGAGACAAAAATCAAAGAATATTCACATTTAAAACCCAATAATTTAAAAGTTCAAGATTCTTAAACCCAATTAAGCAAACAATTTAATTTATGTGATAAACTTCTAGTTCCATATATGCTTGGTATTTGGATAACTCTATCACATTCCATGGACAGTAAACCACAACTAACAAAACAGAAAACTTACAAAGTAGTAAATGTCTGAGAGGACTTGAATTTAGGCTTACATCCATGCCTTGTTTAAAAAAACTAAAGTACTTTTTGTTCCCCTGGACTACTGTGCTATACTACAGCCACAATGCTAACAGAACGTGCTGTGCCCCCAGAGATTTCAAGAAGGGAATTGATTACAGCCAACAAGTTAAAGAGTAACTTATCAGGCACAATTAAAAAAAAAAAAAAAAAAAAAAAAAAAAAAAAAAAAAAAAAAAAAAAGGTGTTGGTTTAAAAGAAATTCTGTTATGTCTACCTAAGTTAACTAACTTTAATAACTAAGTTATACTAACTTTGTATTAATGTACCTTTTAGTGGAATGGAATGAAGTAAAAAGAGACATTTACCCTTTCTATCATTCAATAAACAGCTAACAAGCACTGCAGTGAAAAAACGCAACTCCTATATAGTGCTCCTATATAGTCCTCTATTTTCCTTCAATTAGCTGGTTTTGGTCAACTTTGGTGAAGTAGGAATGATGCCGGGGAGAGGTGCCATTATCTAAATGGAAACATATACTTGGATAGCAGACACATCAGGAAATTACACATGGCTGAGATACTAATGGCATAAACCACCCTGAGACAGAAATGCTTGAAAAAATGATGTGCCAATAACAGGTCTGCAATTTTACCAGTCTCACAGGACTGGCTTACTCAGGGGCCCAGATCACCTTTAATTATATGTCAAATCTAAGACATTACGGTTACCATAGGGAAAACTCTGTTTCTATTGACAGATGATATAACCTCATCACTTGGCCTAGAAGCAGAATTCATCCAGACATACAGGGATTCATAAACAATGTTTCTGAACTAGCAAATTATTGCCAGCCTTTAGTACTGGTGGGCTGAAAATAATCAGTAACTTGTTGCATTAAAATTCAAGGAACAGCTTGCAAAGTGGAGCCCTGCTCACGCAGAATCTGGCCCTCAAGGCTTCATGGTTCTTGTCTGTTCAGACGACACTTCCATTGCTCCCTCACTTCTTCTTTTCCAGAATGAAAAAAAAAAAAAAAAATAGCAGTTTCGTATTTTTTTTCTGTTTTTAATGATGTCTAGTAGATGCGTTGTTTTCATTTGTAGCATATGTGACGTGGCCTTTAGAAGTAATTTTTTTTTGGTGGCAAGCTGCTGATGCTTGCTCCCATGTTGGCTGTTAGCAATTAACACCTTCTGGTCCACTATGGACAATTTCCCACTTGTTGCTTTTTAAGGTGCTAAAACTAATCTCCACCAGCCCAACGCCCCATAGCTCCATTTCACCCACTTTGGGCATTTCTTACTGATAGCCAAGGTTTTTCTTTTCCTCTACTAATAATGACACACAACCCAGAGAATGTAGGGAAGTATCCCTACAAGATCTTGTTAAGCAGAATCCTCTGCTACAGAGGAGACTGAGGTGAGATAATATGTGTTAAAACCTTCTCAGACATGTTACCATGGACAAATAAAAGTTTTGGTTGTGAAAACAACAGGTATCACAGGAAGCTACCTCAAGAGAAGGAACTGAGGATGTCCTCATTACCTGTTAAATGTTTGACAGACTTATTTTTCATCAGAAAAATCTACGTTTAGACAAATTCTTTCCATTTTTCATGATCTGTGCCTGAATGGTAGCCATGTTTTAAGGTCCATATGAAAATCTCACAGGAACAGATCTCCTTCAATGCTTTTGTCACTTTTTAATTCTGGTCATGAGAACAAAGTTGCAATAATGATGAAAAGCCTTACTTACATGGACTTCACTGTGTCCTATTGAGTCTACTTTTACTCCTCTAATATTTTCTTTTTTAGGGGGGGTTTGGTTTTGATTTTTTGGGGGTCTTTGGGTTTTGTTTGTTTGTTTTTTGGGGGGCTTTTTAGGGTTTTTTGTGGTTTTGTTGTTGCTGTTGGTTTTTTTATTTTGTTTTTCTTTAACATGTAAATGAAGTTTTAAACACTCAGAGATTCTGATACCTGCAGGACTTTTCCTCTCCACTATCTGATGATATGCTGGTTCATTGCAAGGTGACAGTCCTAATCTTTGTATCCATTAGAGCAAGCACTGTGGTAAAATTATTTTGGAAAACAATCTCACATATAAGAATGTAGTGGATGCTGCTGATGCTGGGCTAACTTTAGCTGCTGGAAGCTGAGCATTCACTGCAGAAGGCTTTAGTCAGAAAAGGTCAGGAGCTTTAATCATCTGCTAATGATGATTTTCAGAGACCAGTCAAATTTTACCTTTTCATTATCTCTCAGGGAGTATATAAGAACAATGAGGGACAGCTAAATCAAAGAGCATCCAGAGTAAATCAAAATTTGGAAGAATCCTCTAAAGAAAGAGGAAGACTTTGTGTCTTGAGGAAATTATAGGTTTCAGCCCTACAGTGAATGCAGGGTTTTTTTGCCTACCTCAGGTAACATCTTAAACAGTACATTTCTGCAAAAATCCCAAGGATTAAGAAAGCAAGGAAAGAAAAAGACAAAGGGATGCAATTATTTTTTATTACAAATAAATTTATGATGGTTTGATTTCTGAGGGAGAAAGAGAATGATTTTAAAAATTTTCGGTCTTGCATAGAAAGTAGAACCATACTCGAAAAAAAACTTTCTGATGATGTCAGCACTAAGAAGAGAATATCATCATTAATATTATTATGTGATTTCCATCTGTAAATGAAGCCACACAATTAGAGCTGCTAGAGAAACTGCCGTAGTGGAACAAACACAGATAATGGATTTGAATAAATACACAAGCAAAAACACAATGTCAGGCTCAGTCAGCTGGCAATATTAAATGCCGAGTAAATAAATAGGCTGTGTAGTGCCATACCATCCAGCAGGAATGTTATGCTGAATGCCTGGATTGCTGCTTTGATTCTGTAGCCAATTTTATTTTAGATTTTTTTGGATGAAACCATCTTTTGGGGTTTTTTTGACAGCTCCTTTTCCAGGCAATTCCATTGGTACACTTCACATGTGCCCTAGTTGTTCGTACAGTCTGTAATCAACCATAGGCTTTTTCAAACACTGCCCCCAGCCCTCTTCACTTGTCCAGAAAATATTTTGCACATATCCCTAACACTCTACCATTTAGTTCCCAAATCTATCTTATTGACACGACAGGTATTCCTGACAAACTCCCTTTAGCCCACCACTACATTTTTAAATACAGTCAGAAAATTATTTATAAAGTACCTTTTTAATGCATTTTTATATATGAGTAAAGCAGAGTGCTTGATAGCATTTTTTAGATGTCTGTATGTACCAAGCATCAAAGATTACTCCAAATCAGCCGCTGTAACACACAGCAGAATGCAGTATCTAAATGGGTATACCCTCTCACAAGCCAGCATTTTCAAAAAAGTAAAATCTATTTAAGTGTCCATATAGGGACTAGCCTTCCATAGTATTTAATCAGTCCAGAGAAGGACATTTCTGGGACAGAATTTGTGAACAACTAGGCAATCCTACACTCAGAATAATTATTTTTAAACACAGTTCTCCTGAAAGCTGCTACTAATAACACATTTTAAACCTTTGGTAGAGCAAAGTATGTGGTGATGTTTCCCCCCACACAAACTGAAATACCAAGACAGTGAAACACTGCCTGAGCAATCTCTTCTTATATAAGAGCCAACATTTCCTTTGCACATTGGCTTTTATCACCTCTGAAAAATGTCAGTGGGGACCAATGTTTATAAAACTTACGTTGTAATATGCTTAAGTGCTTTGTGCTGGAGTACAGAGGTATATTTTTGACTGCTCATTTTTGCATAGAAATTAAGTCCTTGCTGCTTTGGAACACTTTCAGTATTGTCTCACAAGATTGTACTACAAGTGAAGAACTTAGGCTTCGGGGCTGTTCCCAAAACATTAAAAGATGTAACATCAAAGAACGACCCAAAAATCATTGTTCCTGTAAGAAAACATGAGCTTTTCAGTATGCTGATAAATGTACCACAGCCTAATACATTTTGTAGTTGTTATCCTCCACAGAGCCCTACCCTCCTTATGTCAAGAGAACACATGGTATTTTTTCTCTTTTATTTAGCTTCTAATATACATGTTCTGTGAAGGTGAATCAATAAAATTATTACAAAAAAGAACAGTGGCTGAGAAATGTACTTAAATGCTTTTGCTTCCCACACCTCATCTAGAAATGAAATCTCAAAGAAGTGAGGGATCTGCAGGAAAGGCACAACCCCCCATGTTATACATAGACTGCCAAAGAAAGGCTCATAGATAAACAGTACCAAAGCACACTGTAATGCATTTCTCATTTTGGAGGTCAGATTCGTTACACTGATCCATGGCAAAGCATTGATAGGGTCATAGAGCTGCTCTGCCCAAACATCTCCCCAGAGAGAGAGCACCCTGAAATCCCTCCCTTCATCTCCTACTTCCCAGTAGCTAAAAATTGGCTGCTCTTTCTTTCTGTCTGGTAAAACTACTGAATTGCCATGATCAGCAACTGGAACTAGCAAGCTCTTCTTTGCTTGCATCTGAGCTCTCCTTAGTCTCCCTAAGATGTAAAGCATATTAGTATTCCCCCGCAAGGCAAGAACAATCAGAATTCAAAAGCACTGATGTGTATTTTAGCTTTTAGGTAGTCCTTGAGATCTAATGATTCGTTCTTCGCTAATGAAGATTTGTTGGTATTTTTATCAGTTCATCCAATACATATTTCTACATAATGTAAATATGGAACAAATGTTAGTAGGATATCTGTCTAAATCATATTGCTTGTTGTTGTTCTGCAAAAGCCTTTATTCCCACTGTTTTCTATAAAACAGCTTCAGAGAGACACTTACCTTGTCTGACGGCTAGTGTTGTTGTGTAGACCAAGAACAGAAGGATATAATTGAGGAAGCTCTGAAAAACAGGTGTGTTGGCATGGAAGTCTTCTGACAGATACTTGCTTGTGAGACCAATGCCACAGATGAGGAGGGAGAGTACCTGGCCAAGTGCCACAGACAGCAAGAGATCCCTGAAAGGAAATGAAAATAACAGACATAAAACACTCAGCCTCCTCACTAAGCAGAAAATGCTCATCCTCCTCCAGGAATCATGTTCAACATCTCTGGGACATGTAAGAAACATGATGCTTCAGTCAACGAGGGGACCTGCTGGGTATAGCCAACATAACATTTCCATTTTTTCTGCTCTTATCATCAGCGTAAACATTGAGCCAACATGGTAGCTTTTATTCACATGTTAAACAACAGCAGATGGCATGTCCCTACCATTTAATTTTGCATTTCACATTTCACAAAGGATAAATTATAGTTTAAATCAACCAAAACACAATACTGCTTCCTTTGAGCATCTCCCTTAACAGAAAGACCCAGGAGTATCATTCAGAGACAGTGGGAAACAGAGCTCTTTCAGGACTTAGCAACCAAAGAGAAAAAGAAGTTAAAGGATCATGTTTCATCATCAAGATGAATATACATTTCGTCATATAAAGTATTCTTTCCATCTACTGTGCAAATATATTTATATTTCCTTTCATCTTTTCAACTGCTTACTTTCTCTTCTGCTTGATGGGAACAGGACATTCCAATTTTCCCCTTCCTGTCTCTGGTTGTTAGAAATGTACTTTCTGGTTAGGCTTTTTCCTTTAATCTGTTTTTCTTATTTTTCATCTTACTTTCTGCATTCTCCTATTACAACCACATTCTCTTTCCCCACAGGTCTCAAATAGTTTCTTCTTTTGTGAATGTTCTCTGTCTTCCTATAATTTTCTCTTTACTGCAAAAATTGCTATATCTGAAAGACTTTTTCCCTCCAAATACCCTATCTCTTTTACTCTTCTTGTATAATTTATTATCCAACCACACAGCCCAAGTCCAAACAATCCTCCTTTTCCAAATTTTGACACAGGATCTCCTATGCCCACAACACAAGAATATCTGTATTTTTTTAATTACTCTTTAGAGTTTTCTCAGGTCGCCCATGTGTCAGCACTCTTGTGCTGACCAGGCCTGCTCTACAGCTACACCTTCCCATGCAGAGGAATGAAATGCAAAAGTGCTGGTCTGGTAGAGAAGCAAGAAAACAATGCCAGGGAGAGCAAAGGGCATCCAAAGGGGACATCTGGTCTGAGTCCTACCCACTGCCACTTGTTGCTGTGTCCAGTTCCCAGAAAAGAGGAGCTGAGCTCCCTAGGGGAAGACATGAAGGAAAGGAGCAAGTTCTGCAATGTCTCATTTGAGCCTGGAATGAGGAAAGGGAACTAGGCAATCCTAATGGAGCAGAGGAAGGAGGGCAGCACCCTGCTCAGCTACAACAGTATTTCATGCGTGTTCTCTGCCAGACAGTTAAAACAAATGTTGCTTCAAGGCTGCTTTGCTTTCCCTGACAGATTTCCCTGACCTCGGCTCTGTGTGTTTGGCAGTGATGAGCATCTGTGCTCCCACAACATGGTAAACTCAAGTGTCAAATTTGTTTCCCTTTTTCTCATAAACAATCCTCCCACTAATGTGTCACTGTGTCAGTCATGGCGTGATTTAACCAAAGAGACACTGGAAACACAGGAGGCTGGGTAGTTATATTCAGCTAACGTACCTCACTGACAAACAGCCTGACACACAGAGTAAAGAACAAACTTTATTGTGCTAAACCCTGTGTTTTAATGGGAGGCTGCTGGATAAGTAGCAAGTAAGACTTTACTACTACCATCTCCACTTTCACTTTACCCACTCTAACATGAAACACAACCATGGGAAACAAACACATTCAACAAAGGTGACATCCAAGACCATGATGCAAATGCTGCCTACACTATTGATCCTCAGTTCCTGCTGTCACCTGCTCTGCTGTTGACATAGAGTAGGAAATTTGAATAGTGACTGCAATTTAAATCCACATATTAATCTTGCACATTTGTTTACAGTTCTTCATTTAGCTGGATATTGTCTCCTACATCCTTCTGTAATTAAGTTTCATGCAGAGTTGTCCTCTTGCCTACTGCCATTTCTATAGTTCCATTTCATTAGTAAATTAGATGTTTGCAAATTGGCTGCCCGCTTTACATGAAATGCAGGTGTGTCCCTGTAGCTCAGCTGTGCCTATGAGTGAAAGTTGCATTACATTCATTGTGGGACTGCACCTGCTCTGAAGAGAAGCACTTGGATCCTACTTAGATTTACATAAAGCTAAACACACCCTCTCTCAGGAAAGGATTCTCACAATAACGCATTTCTTGCTTCCTAGGGCTGTTAGCTGTTGGGAACCATAGTAATCACTACATTTTTTCAGACTGGTGGAAAGTTTGATGAGGTCTTACAAAAGGCATATTTTTTAGCTCAGCTCTCTTTATTCAGGTGTGTCACCAGGCCTAACCATCTGTACTGACATTTGTAATAAAAATCCAAACAACAAAAATACCAGGTAAACTTCAATGCTGTTTGATAGCTGTAGCCTTCTCTGGTGTATGTTTTGATTCTCTCATTGTTATTTTGCAATTTATAAAACAACCATATTTTTGCATAGTTGATTATTTGCCATGTCATTCAACCACATCTACAAGTGGCAGTTTTTCTAAAGAGTCGATGTCTACAGCATACACACAAAACCTGTCCTCAGCTTCTGTATTTTACATTTCATAAACTTATAAACAAGAAGGCAATGCAAATGTTATGGTCTTATGCCTAAGAAGCCATTAAGAATAACTTTCTTTCTTCAGTCAATTACAAAATATGTCCAAAAATCCACTTGCTATTGTATTAGTGAAGTCATCAATCAACACAAAGGGTAATTGCAGTTCAGTAAATATAGACATAGACAAAAATCAAAACTGAACCTAAATATCTCCAAGTCTGTAGGTAAAGGTTGAATCAGTATAATCTTTGTAATTTGAAAGAGCTTTTAAATTAAAATTGTCTTTTAGGCAAAAACAGAATGTAAAAACTGCAGAAAACTACTTTGTGGAAGTCCAAGTGCAAGTAGTACCATCAATGTCACTGTCTTTCAAAACACTGACTACATAAATGATATTGAGTACATACACACTGCTTGTCTCTGATTTTTGCACACATTTGGTATTTCTAATTATATAAGAAAACTCATTCTGAAATCAAGTTGTTGTGCTTCTCTTCTAGCCAGGACTTAGTCAAACATTTCACAGTTGTTGGATGACATAGAAAGATACAAATCTTTTACTCTTATTTCATCAGTACAAAGAGTCACATTAGACATTTAAGCAGAACTAATTCAAATGCCCATTAAATGCTCAGACTTGAAACAAAGGTAATCTATTTTATAAAATTTAACTACTTCTAAGACAGTTTATGCTCATATTAAACTCTCCTGCCACACCTAGTAAGTAATATGCCCATTGCAGATATGAATGACAAACAGTGGCACAGAAGATTTTGTGTCCTCCCCTTCTCTCACCACTGTAGGCTGTGACACACTAACCATTACCATGGAAAACAGTAATGAAATGAAAAGTAGGTAAGAGAAAGCAAACCACAAGATCAATAAAATGCTCATTTTTGCCTTGGCTGAATGGAAGAGAACAACTCATTTCTCTCCAAATAGAAAAGTGGAAATAAATCTTAAATTACTTGTTTAAATTTGTGACAATGTCAGCGGCAATATAGAAAAATATGATTTTTTAATAAACCTAATAACCAGTGTAAGATACCTGAATTTTACAAAAAAAATATTGGTAACATTAACTGTATTTAATTTTTTTTCCTGCAAACGATGATCTAATAATACAAGAGTCTTTACTCATGAGCCTTTAATACCTGGATAAGAATAACAACATACCCATTCTTTTTCAAGAAGAAGCAGCAAGAAAACACTGAAAAGAAGATTTCAATAGCTGTGGAAAATCTACTATTTCCTTTAGACAAAGTAAAAAGACACTAACTCAGTGCTGTCATCTCTGGCACTCGTAAGTATTTTCCCCAAAAATCATAATACTGTTGAAATATGCAACGTGGCTCCTATCTGCAACATTTTCTCTGTTGCTTTTCATATGCTCCACCATCCAAAGACTGGCACAAAGGATGATTTCTTCCCTAAGCCTTTGGTCTGTCGTGCTGGGTTCAGTAGCACATTCATTCACTGAGGAAGCAACATCCATTCATATCTTGAAGAAAGGCTCTGTAGTTTGATGGCCTTCAAACAGTACACCAAAAAGAGAGTCTCACTACAAAAAGATTTCTAAAAGTGAGGATTTCTGCCTTTCAGGATCCAATTTCTCTTTAGCTGAGTGTTATTCTATGTCTCTACTTGTATTCTATTTAAATCAAAATAAAGCAATCCTTCAAAAATCCCATTTTCCCTCACTAACACCAACAGTACTTTCACAAACCAAGTTAAAATACGGAAAGACCTTCAGCTTGTAGTTAAACTTTGATCTCATAAATGCATAGAATCATTGAATCATTTAGGCTGGAAAAGGTCATTTAGTCCAACCATTAACCTAGGATCAGATGGGTATTTTGAAGTGAGAAGTAGGTCAGAATTACTCCTAAACCTCCAGGTGTCACGTTGCTAAATGGGTTTTGCACAGCATATTAACAGAATTTAAAAAATACTTCTTTATTGTATCTTTAGAAGTGGAACCAGAAGACAAAGCCTCATCTTTACATTGGGAGCCATTTAATTCTGTTTAAATGTCTGGGCTCGTAGCTGCTGTGCATCCTTTTTACTTGTTCCTTCAGGCTTATGGAAATTTCTGTCACTTGAGTATCTCCTTTATCAGCCATGACAAAGCCAAACTTCTGAAGGCAGACATTCTCATCCCAAAGAACTCTGGAGATAGTGCTTGGTTCCTTGCACATACACACTGGTGTAAAAAAGTGTACTAAAAAGCTATCTGCAGGTTATCCTGTAATTATTTTTCATTAAGTTATTTAGCTCTGAATACTAGTTCATTCCCATATCCTCCCCAGAACATAGAAACAGTCTTCACAACACAAAATCAAGGCAGTGCAACACTTAGAAGGAGCCACACAATCGCAGCTGCTGTATGCCGGAGAATCAGTGACATGAAGAGGGCGGCAAAGTGATTTAAACATTCAGGCCTATTTAATTGACACTAAATCCTGTTTTAAAGCGCTCTCCATGTCAGTTTTATTTAATTGACTTTATTTTCCCTCCTCCCTTTTGCACTTTATTTGGTATCTTTCCACTAGTAAGTCCCCACTGTGTCAGTTTTAGAGTATCTCAGATGGTAAAGAACAGAGGCTACCACTACCTTTTAATATCTAGCATGAGGCATGTTAATCCTTCAGCATGCCACAGGCTCCAGCAGACACGAGATTGGCAGTCTGTTTCCTGAGCAAAATTTCACTAGAGGAATACATCTGTAAAGGCTGCTTTATGGCACTGTTAGAAAGGGCCTGCAGGCAGGATCACACTTTCCCCGAAACAGTAATGACTGCCACACAAAGTTACCGCTCCAAATGTCCCAAGCATGGATTTAAAAAAAGAAAAAACAGATACACTTCATTCAGAGACTCACAACTGCTATGCCATAGTGAAGCTGATAATGTCTGTCACAGCACTGGGATTTTGCCAAGCTTTTTCATTTGAGTGCATTTTACTGTGTTTCTATAAAAGCATGAGGAAGCGTAAAACAAGGTCTTAAAAACTTCACATTGGTTCAAAGTAAGCTGAAGTTATGTCCCTATAGAAATCCACTCAAGTTTCTTTAAATGCTTACAGGTGGACGTGGAACCTTATTTTAAGGTTCTACTTATCTGGCAGAAATACTGATGCATATTACCATAGAAAAAACAGGAACAGCACATGTCAAAATCACAAATACTAACTACCATCACCAGCATGGAATGTGACTGTTTTCACTGCAGCTGAGTTCCTAAGTTCCCACACCATCCCCCATTTGAATAGTTGCTTAATGAGGACACGGACATTATTTCCATATTTTGTGGTTCACACTTAACACTGATATAGGCAGCTTGTGAAAGAATAAATTAACAAGATTTGTTCTGGACAATCAACTGAGCTCTCACTGAAAGTTAAAGCTGCAGATTTTCTAATAGCTTTGAAGCATATGAAGTCTCCTATTAGTCCTGCATTGCTCTGAAATTGATTGCATCTAGAGAACAATATTCTACATTAATTTTGCATGGAAACTTGTCTTTTCTTATTTTCCCCTTATTCTGACAAGCCTGTCACACAGGGGAGAAATGCTACAAGTTGGCACATGCAACCCTTCCCTCCTCTCTGCCTCTCTCAATAAGGTAAGGATTGCAGCAAGTACTTCAGTTAATGCATCAAAGCTGCTGTACACCACTTTAGAGCAATTTACAGAAGCAGTCCCAATATCCCATATTTAGATGTTCACGGCACTAATAGCAACCACATCGCCCAACACACATACTGAAAATAACATCATGGGCTGATGTGCCATGGTATTCGATTGGTCAACTACTCCCATAGTCTACATTCTCTGAAATCATTCTAGCTGGTATCTCAAGAAAATACAGTAGATTTGTAAGTCTAAATAAAAGACATTTTTAATATTTCTGGGTAGGTTTTCCACACAGTGAGTTGCAGACTACCTAAAGAAGCTCCCACTGAGGCCTGAAAGAAATTCTCTGTGCCATAAGCTGGGGGTAGGAGGGGAGATCTGCACTCTCTTTTTCTCATCATCCTCTCTTGCCGCCTTCCCAGCCACTTGTCACTTGCACTGCAGCTCTGGATCAAGCTCTACAGCTTCTTTCCTCAGCAGGGGACAGCACCTCATTGCAGCATCCAAAGGACAGCCCTGAGTGGCAGCGAAGGGACAGCCAGGCCTGGACACGCAGCCAGCACTTCCCTAGAGCTGAAGAATGCCAGCAGTCACTGCCTGGGCTGGAAGGACCCCCTGGGCATGGGGAGAGCTGCCTACGTTTCTTATCCTTTGCTTTTTGGCTTTCCTAGTTGCTTTGAGGTTTTTCTATTCAGGACATTAAGATTCTAATTTGCATTCAAATACAACTGAGCTTGATTTTAAGAGCCTTTTGGGGACATCATTTAAAATCGAAGTGTAGGTACATCTGCCTCAAAGCTGTGGCAGACTCAGGTTCTGCTGCTTTTCAGTGATAGCTTGAGAGACGAGCCCAGATTGTTGACTTTGGATGAAAAAAAAGCAGAATCACATTCAGCAAGCCTTGGGAGTCTCTGAAGCAGTTTCTTAAGATGAGCTTTTACCTAATAAATTTCCCAATTCTTGTATATTGCCAATTACAGCAATTCTTGAAAATGGGTTTAATTTACCATATGCTGATACCCAACTTCACGCACATTGACACAAACATGCTCATAGTTATGTGTGTTTTACAAAACTTTGGTAACTGGAATTTTTTTTAAGACTATTCTTACACAGTTAAAACATATCCCTGCATTGAATAGTTAACTATATACTGCTGAGACATCTGCTGCACTGACTGTAAGTGCAAAGAAGGCACACTTTTTTAATAATTATTATTGAATAAGATATATGTTTAAAGACAGCAAAGGAAAGTGTGGTGACAAAACTTCCACACTATTATTTTGATGGAGTCCAGTGCTAAATCCTTACAAGCAAATTGGATGCATGGTGTGTGTGGGTGTGGGTGTGTGTTCGTGCAATTTGCTTATAGTCATCTTCATCCTACAAGAGAGCCAACAAAGAAAATAAAACATGCTTACCCTAAAAATATGCCTAAGTTTTGAAACAGCCATGTGTCTTCCAATCAGCAATTTCCTGGTTCCTTTTCAGGTAAAAATCACCAGACTTGGAGCCTCAGGGACTTTTTCTCTTTAAGAATGATGGTCTCTCAATATACAGTTCTTGCAAACTTTTCAGCCTATACTAGAAAGACTGAAAATATTTCAATCTTTCTGATGAAATCAGAAGTATAATTACAGATGATCATGAGATAAAAGAATTGTATTTCAGGTTATTTTAGTCAAATAAATTGACTGAAGCTACCAGCAGTCCATAAATTTTTATAAATTTCACTGTCTACCCAAGTATGACTAGAGAAATTACGATATATAAATATATAAATACATAAATATTTGCTCTAGATTGGAATGATAAATGACAGAATTAACTTTCCATACACATGTTTACAAAACTAGTTACAAACATCAACTGCTGAATATGGTACTTTTGAAAAAGTAACTTCTTCCATCATTATCCAGAAATTAATTCAAAAGTGATATTTCCAGTCTTAGAAATAGAGAAGGAGACTCAATTATGTATTAAGAGTGAGCTGTAATTTCTCAAGCTGGAAATCCATGTGACAGCTACTGAAAATACCACATTTTTGCCAATGAAATCTAGGCAGTCATTGGGCTGCTGATCAGTTATTTTTATCATTCAAGAATAAAGCACACAAATAGATATGGTTTTGAGATAGATATTTATCTTTACTCTCTTCTAAATGCACCAGTCTGAGCTCTCAGATGTTGAAAATAATGAGGGTGTGGAAGGACTGATGGCTCTCTGTTTCTTGTAGAAAAGAAATTCACTGTCAAATTGCATTAGCTCATCTCACTTTGCAGTGGTTTTTACGCCTAAGGCTCAGGACATTATAAATACAGTGACGAATATCTTTAGATAGTATGAGAAAGAGTTATAAAGTTTCAGTTCAGTTAAGATCATCATCAGCTCCCAGTTTTCTCAGAGGAGCTGAAAGCCTACAGTAATAGACCTGGACGATTCCCAGCATCAAGAAAAATAACCCACCAGTGCCCAAAGTAGTACAACATCACTTCTTACTGCTCTCTTACCATTACTGTACAGTGCTAATACAGTTTAAACTGATGGGGGTTTATGGACTCTTACAGCTTTTGAGAGACACTTGATAAAGGAGGAGATGAAAAGCATTACAGCTCCTGCTATACTCCTGCCACTGATAAGCCAATCTTGATTTGAACGGTCTGATGGAAAACAAGTTCAAATGACTCAAGATTCCTCAAGTGATAGATGCTACTGTAACTTAATTCAGTGTTGTCAGAAACACATAAGTATGGACTTGGAGTTCCTAGAAAATAGTATGTATGTGAGTCAGGATGATGGATGATTTCAGATTTTCCCTGATGCTCCCGAAAGTGGCAAAAATTGTTTCTGAATTTCTGTCCCCACACAATTTATAACTCTAAGCATATGCATATGTGTGTACTGACTGTTCACCTACAATTAGATAGCTAAAAAAATTAAAGCTTCCTTGTAAAACTGGAGGCCAAAAAAAGACAGGTGTCAATATTGGAAGTGCAAAAATGCATCTATGAATATCATGGCTGGCTTTTGAAGAAATAAAACTACTAATTCAATAATTACAAGAGGTAGAATTGTTTTTCCATTTTTTTAAATATTAGTGCATTTGCAAAATAAATAATAATGGTTTTTCATTCTAGAGAGCACGTAATATCTATTGTAAACATTTAATTTAAAAATTAAATTTATCTGTCTGGATTCAGCAAAATCTTTTGCTTGGATAAAACTAACTACTTTTAAAACTTCAGAACACAACAGTTACTTTTTTTGCACCTGCAATTCTTGAAAATTGTTCCAGAGTTCAGTGTCCCTGCTTCTCTGGGTGACATTTTCTCGCCAGGTAGGCATATGCAATTTCCATAAGTTGGCATTGTTTTCACAGTGAGTTTCTACTCCCTAATCTACATGCTTGAAGCATGTAAAAGAAACCTTAAGGACAATGTCTTTAAATTGTCCCCTGAATACTGGCCCCTTAATGGCACCCCTGGTACAGAAAGACAAAGGATACCCACATAAGCATTTCATCAAGGACAGCACTAAACCATTGCACACTTTTCCAAATCTCCATCTACTTCAAAGGAGAGATGTTCATGTGCCTGTGGCTCATTCTAACTTCAAGCTCTTCCAGGCTCTGACCTTCTTTTGCTTTTTCCCATGTGTGGGTTGTATTGCTGCTACCTCATTCTGCAGCCCCTCAAGCAGGAGTAATGCTCAAAGTTGCTTGCTCATGGCTATTATGACAAACACAAGGACATTAACATTTTATGCATTTTTTTCCCCAACAGTGCCTTAATGCACGGAGGCCAGGATTTTCCCCCTTTGGGTGAGTGTCTTTCTCTATCCTATTCTTGCCTGTGGAGCCTGTATACTGAGTTTCAGGGTGGCACAACTTCATTATGGAGAAACTTAAAACACCCTTTATAGATCTACCAGTAATCTGGTGGTTGATACATCACAGGAGGCAGAATATGTGAGTGCAAGAACTCAGAACAAGACCTCTGAAGCCACGTAGGCAAACAATTTAAGAGTTTGGCTACTTTACTGAGCTGGGTGTCACCTTCTGGAAGAGAAGTTTGTGCTATGCCTCTAGAGAAATTGCAGAGACACAGCTGGAGAGTGAATTCCTGGTTTGGGTCAGTAACTGTCCCAGGGCTACCGTAACGAGGGATTTCAGCAGGCAGCACCCTTCCTGGCCCAGCTGGATCAATTGCCCTACTTGCAGGACTTTGAAGGGCATTGAGTTTTCTTCTCTGTCTGCTACTGGTCCTTTCTGAAAGCCAGGTCCCTCTAAGGCATTTTGAGTTGGGTGCCCAGAATTGATTCAGCAATAACCCAGGGGTCCTCTCTGCCTTCCTCCTTCTAAGATACAGAAGGGTCTTGCAGGAAAGGAAGCCCTTGGTGAAAAGGGGCATGGCAAAACCAGTCTTACAGAAAAGGTGGAGTGCAAGTACTTCTGCTTCTCCTTGCTTTTGCTGTTGGTTCAATGTACAGCAGTGATAATCTTACTCAGCCAAAACTACACATGAGATACAAACTTCTGCATCTGCATTCTTCTGCATTCTGCTTATAATTCAAAAAGAAAGCAAGCCATTTTAAGTGGAAATTACAACTGGAGAGAATTCAACTCCTGTTAAATGGAAAGTCCAACAACACTAAATTCTTCACTTTTAGGAATGAGTGTGGTGGTTCTGGTTTACTGCTCCACCCTTAGGCTCCAAGATAAATCTCTCCCTTCCTCTCTTCCTTTCAATTTGGTGAAACAGCACGACTGCCTTTGTCAACACTGCAAATTTTCTACAGACCTGACACACAATGATGGAACAGGCTCAGCTGAAAAAAACATAAGGCCACTGATCTCATTTTTCCTGTTATATTAGAATTCAGAATTGTAAGGGGTTGAAATAAATAAAAATAAATAAACTCTAAGTGGTCTGGGAAGTCACCAGCTACAGACTTTTAGAGAGTCAAGACAGAGAAATTCCTGGCCTACAGGAACCAGCTGCAGTGCTAAATGTATGACCGAAGTCACTGATTGCTTAAAGATGGAGAATGATTAATCACTTAAATTAAAATGAAAACTGAAAAAAGGGGAGCTGTAAAGTCCTCTTGAAGAAAATAAGCCAAGTAACATTTGCCAGAGCACTGCTCCCTGCCTTCCACGTTGCTTTACTGCAGATGCTACTGAAGATGCTACTTTCAAATAGTAGCATCTAAATTTCAGATACACAAAAAAAATGAAAAGAAAATTCAGTCATGTAAAAGAGTTTCTTAATGGGTACAATTTTGCCTTGCCAGTAGAGTCATGCAAAGGCTATGAGCAGGTTGTAACCAGGCCACTGAGGGTGTCCTCGATGTATGCAGCTGATATGGCATCTCTTCCCATCTACAGGGCAATAGCATGACAAAACACACCCTTACCCAGGAGAACACAGATCAAAATCGATGCTCCGGCTGCAGCAGATGAGATCAGCCTCATGTGGTTTTCCCAGTGTACGCTGGGAAGTTAATCTCCTGATGGTGATGGATACAGAGGAGGCACAGATCTGTTCTCCCCCTTATCCTTTGGGTGTGCCAACCTCCCCATTCCCAATACTGGGGAGTGGCACCCCTGTACTTTCCCCATGGTTGTTCTGCATGTAGCGTGTCACTAGCGGCTCCTGTATTGGTTCACCCTCACAACACCCCAATCAGAGAGATTCACAGAATATCCTGAGTTGGAAGGGACCCACAAGGATCACTGAGTCCAACTCCTTGCCTGGCACAGGACACTCCAAGAGCCATATCGTGCCTGAGAGTGTTGTCCAAAAGCTTCTTGAACTCTGCCAGACTTGATGCTGTGGCCACTTCCCTGGGAAGCCTGTGCCATGCTCGGCCACCCATTGGTTGAGAATGGTTAAGCATTAATATCTATCTGGTGGTTATCCTAGTGGCTAAGTTAAACTTCCCCTGGGACAGCTTCAGTCCATTCTCTGGTGTCCTGACACTGGTCACCACAGAGGTGATCAGTGTCTGTCACTCTTCTTCCCCTCATGAGGAAGTTGTAGACTGCAATGAGGTCTCCCCACAGTCTCATCTTTTCCAGGTTGAACAAACCAAGTGACCTCAGCCACTCCTCTCACAGCTTTCCCTCAAGGCCCCTCACCATCTTCATGTCCCTCCTTTGGATGCTGTGTTACGGCTTTATAACCTTCTCATACTGTGGCACTGAAAACCCCACAGTGCTCAAGGTGAAGCCACACCAGTGCAGAGAAGAACAGGACAATCACCTCCTTCAACCAGCCTGCACGAGGCTCAGACTGCTCTCTCTGATGAAGCTCATCTCCTGTGAGCCATGGAGGATCCTACTCCAGGTTAGGCAACTCTCCAAAAGGACGGCTTCTTAAAACCAGAATAAAAATTCCATTGGTGTGCAGGGAGGCTTCCTCACAGACCAGCTGCCTTTCTTCAGCAAAGGACTATTTGCCTCCCAGCCATGTAAGTGCAGTCACAACCTTCAGCTGGCAAGTTTATTTTATTTTCCCTCCCAGCATGATTCACATCTGTGCTTGCGGCACAGAGAGCAAGGGGTCAGTCTGACAGTTGAAAAGTATGAGGAAAAATCAGGGATGAAATAATATTCTGTTTAAGCATGACATTCCAAACACTGCTCTAAAGCTTTAGACTGCTGCTGTTACAAAAATACATGCATATACCTATCATTAGCATTAAAAAGATTAGGAAGAATTTCCGTGTTATTCAATAGCACTTGCTCTGCAGAAATCACCTTTCTGAAAGGCATCTAAGGCTGCAGTTATAACTGAAGGTTAAAATGCCAGTCATAGCTCTCCGTTTCCTTGCCTTTTGGAATTGAAGTTAGCCATTAAATCGGATTTCACTGTAATGATATGCATTACGTTTTCCACTGATGGCTTCTTATTCTTCCTAGTACAATATAAGACAAGTTGAAAAAAGCCAGAAATTCTCTTGTAGCTGCATAAGTGAATCAAGTGACACACCCATCATACACAGTGCACAGCTGGGCTAGGTGTTTATGTTCATGTGGGCCATCCTGCAACATGACTGCAGATGTCTTACATGTTGCTTTTGAACAACATGCACTGCTTAATTTATGTGTGGAAGGGATTATCTGGCAAGGGCCATGCAGGGCTATGAAGTACCTAAATACTTCAGAGATGTAACAAACTACCTTTTGATTTACTGCCTTAATTTACTAATGGTATAAACTAAAATTTAATTCACTTTGAATCAAATTAGTTTGTGTAAGTCAAATGCTCTTGTTTGTAAAGCCCAGTTTGAACACATGGATCATCCATGGTTATATCTGAGTTAAGCAGGTGCAACAGGCCATGACAGGGCTTGCTGAGACTTTGGAGTGAGCTTTCCTAAGGCCACTGCACTCACCTCTCAGTTTCCCCCATGAAAATTTCGCTGCAGGTCTCACATCCCAGTGGCCTGCCCAAGTGGGAGCAGGGAAATTCAGACAAGACTGAAAAGCTGGTGATACTTGTGAAATACCGTACCATGATTTACCAAACAGGATGTAATTCTGCTTCTTCAGATTCTATCTGAAACTAATAAGATGGACATCTTATTTACTGCATAAATCTGCTTGTAGATAGGGCCAGGTACTTATAGAGAAGTAACAAAAGAAATTGTTAGTTCTAGTAAATGTTGCTAATCACCATGGAGCATTGCTCAGCCAAGGCCATGTTAACTCCTAGAGAACCTGGAGAAAAAGAACAAAGACTTACTAGAATTATGAATAGCTTTTTCCTTTCTTTTATATAACAAAAGGGGATATTAGAGGGGAGCACAGAGTAGGCAGTTCAGTAAATCTGTACCTTCCGAGTACCTCAGCAAATGGGGAAAAGGAACAGGGTGAACACAGGATAAAACTGGGGCTTGTGTCACCCATCAATTTGAGAGACCCAATGGGAAATGCACCATGGCCTCTCCCTTCATTCAAATAAAGTTACAGGACTCCTCTGTCTCCTTTTTGGACATAAACCTCTGGCATCGTGGATTAATTTTCCTAACATGTTCTTTGTCAAGATTTATTTTCTTGGGAAGACAGATGGAAAGGACATCACAGAAGACTGTTTGCAGATGCAAAAATATCTTTACCAACCAAAACCAAATTTGGCAAGACAGTGGCCCTTCAAACGTTCCAGTGAAATTGATGAGGATGATCTTTTTCCTAGTGAATATTTTCCTATTGCTCCCTAAGTCTGATTACTCGGCCAAGAGCCTGGACAGACATCAGATAGCCTCACAGGGGAAATTATCCAAAGAAAACAGTGGCAGTCAATGAGAAAATGTTGTTATCAAATCATGCCACATTGCTGCTACACCTTGCTTACTGCATGCAGGGGCGGGCAATGCATGGCCCTGCAAACAGAACAGCAATCTGAGACCCAGACACCATTTTTTGCTAGTTTACAGTTTATGCTGTTGGGAAGTATCATCCTTTACCTGTGTGCACTGTACAACTACAGTGATTCTGGGGTACAGAATATCATCAGTATCATGTTAAAGTTATATAAAAATGTATTTATTAAAAAATAATTCCAAGCTCAACTAACATGTTTATGAATATGCAGGAATACTTGAGAGATATCATGGGACCAGATAAGAACAGATTAATCTTGTAATTAATTGTGTACTTGAATTTAATTTATATGTTTTTATTATTTAATACCTGTGTCAACCACTTAATCTGCCTGAAAATCACTTCTTTATATAATATTAATGAAACATTCTATATTGAAATTCAAACTATGGAAATCAGATATTAGGAAGACTCATTATAGCATCAATTTATCCTCCTCTAGTTTAAAACAGTTCAAGACCTGTGGCTTCAGAAACCACTCCTTCAAGAAGAGTATTTCAGTTCAAGAAAATGCATTCACAGCAGAATGAACAATGTCTTTTCATCATCAGAGATCAGAATTAAAAATCCAATTTACACTGTGGAACAAACTACAACAAGACTTTCAAAAGGAAGACATAAACAGTAATAATAATTTCAACACAAACCTTGTACAAAAGTCAATGATTTTACAGCTCTGTACAGATGACATTCAGAGAAAATGAAGGTAATACAGATTTATGCAATAAGAGACCTACAAATTTGTCTGCACAGCCTGCTCAAAACATTTCATGCCCAAAGATGGAGATAGGACTGCTTGGGGTGCTGACGAGCTGCTGACTGAGCACAGGGAGAGATCAAATCAATGAGAGAGAAACATCAAAGTAATCACTTGTTTAATCTTTGCTAAATTTCTTGCTTTATCTTTGGGTTAGTCTAATGAATGTTTAGGGCATTCCTGAACTACTCAGTTGGGAGGGTGCACTGCTGTATTTCAGAAACCATGTCTGGAAATGAGAATAGTTGGGAATTAGTGCTGTTGTGAGAAGGGGAAGAAATAGCTAAGATGAGAACAATCCGCCTACAGGGTCCTTGGGGGCAATCTTGGGTCTGACTGGGATCAATTACCTACCTTTGTCTCAACCCATGAATTTTTTTATCTTATTTTCTCCCCTTGAACTGCTGAAGTGAGAGAGTGAAAGAGCAGCTTGGTGGGCACCTGTCAGCCAGACAAGGTCAGTCCACCACAGGAGTGGAGAAGATCTTGTCTCCCCTTAAGACACTTCTGCCCTCCCTCTGCCTGTGCCCAGCACATGGAAGGTGTAGCAGCAGCTGCCATGCTGAGGCCACAATGTCTGCTGAGCTTGTCTCATACCAAAGCCAAGCAGTTAAAAAAGCCCAGCAACCCTGCACCTTCTGACCCTGTGCAAATACTTGTTAGACTTTCTATTGTGTCTGATTATTTCTGCAAGGTCAGACAGATGAAGCACTTCAGTAATCCAGGATGGATTGTGGGATAGAAATTACAGTCCTTGGTCCAGAGGTCTCATCTACCCTTGCAGGGGGGATCAGGAAAAGCAGGCAGAGGTCTATAACTGGGATTTTTTTCAGCACACCTAGTCCCAGTTCTACCACAGACCTCCCATGGATATCTTCAGCTCTCCCTGCCTCAATTTACTCTCCACTTTTGTGTCTGTTCAGGTGAAAAAATCTCAGGGAAAGGACTCCTTTCTATATTAAATGTGCACCTACCAGAAAGCCTTTATGTAGGAAGCAGAATAGGAATGGAGGAGCAACACAAAAATAGTCTGCACAATAAAACCCAGTGGAAGGTGCCTTCCAGTGTTGGAGGTTTTACCCCTTCTAACTCCTTGTAGGCAAGAGCTTCTTATCCTGCAAAAAGTAAATTGTACTGTCTCTTTGTAACTGCAATTTATTTTTTACTTGGGAAAGCTGAAGCCTTACACTTTCCTCTTTTCCATTTTCAGCAAACCTTTTGTTGTGTGACACCTTTTGGTTCTTTGTAATAAAAATGCTTTCATTGCCTGGATATATTGATTTTCAGTTTCCTGAATCTTTGTGCTTTTCTTCCGCACTTTTGTTGACAAAGCTTAGGCTGAACCTCACAATCCCATTCCCCCTTGCTCCTGACTGAAGAAACAGTTCTCATCAAACTGGATGAAACTCATCAGGCATTTAAAAATTATGTCCATTCAGTCTCCTCTTTTGTCCATTCTTTTAATCACTTCCATGCTCCTCCCAGTGTTGCAGGACAGAAACTGAATACAATTTAGACTGGTTTTGTTTCAAAAGGAAACCTCTACCTTGGTGACCTTGAACAGATAATTGGCCTGTGGGGATAGGACAATGGATAATGGTTTTAAACTAAAATGGGGGACATTCACACTAAACACAGGAAGAGATTACCCAGATAATTAGTACCAGCTCCATCCCTGGAAACATTCAAGATCAGGCTGGATGATCTGAGCAACCTGATCCAGTTGAAGATGGCCCTGCTCATTGTGGGTGGGTTGGACTAGATGAGCTTTAAAGATCCCTTCCAACCCAAACCACAAGTAGGACAGTTACAATGTGATCTATGCACATGGGATTTTATAGGCAATTTCTTTTCCTCACAAATAAACCGGTACTGGAGTCAGAATGTAACTTGTGGAAGAAATTTACATTGACAAAATTCAATGATGGCATGTCCAATCTCACTAGGGGTGAACTTGATGTTATGTCTTTATTTCTTACTTCAATCAATTGAAAAAGGACACAGAGAAAACCAGATTCTTTAAAGTGAAATATGAGTCAGGCTGAAAGTCTCAGCAGCCAAGCATTTTCTTGTCATTGTGAATACCCTGGAGAAAATGGCGACACAGACTCCCACGGTAAGTGCTTTTTTGTTTCATTATCAAGCAAACAAAAATCAGGTGTAATTTCATACCCAAAGTACGTAAGATTCACAATTTAAGAAGACACTCCCGCAGAAAAAGTTCTTCATACATCTGCTAACTCCAGATCTATTACTAAAACCTAATATTTTCATATCTCAGAAGTTTCCCAGGCTACCTGCTAAGTGAATGCCCTCAAATTCACCTCACCACACTTATTATCTCAGAACTTTTAATGTTCAATACAACATTTAATGCTTAGATCACTTTCGAGAAGAGTAAACCATCACAGCATAGATGTAGAGAAGACAGAAGGCAAACTCCATTTATTTTTTTCATAAAAATCTGCTTCCTCCTTAAGAAATCTATTTGAGTTTCTGAGTTTTTTCCTACAAAATTATTTTGATCGCAGTTCTAGCATTCAGGCAGCTCCACATCAAACAGCTAACTCAAGCAGTACAGGGTATTTAGAAAAATACTTTTCATGCAATGATATCATAATTAAAATGGAAACAATCCAGTCAAGCAATCTAACCTTGGATATCACACACCAAAATATTCCACAGAGCAACTCTAGAACTGAAATCAGCACTTCTTGCAGAAAATCCTCTTTCAGAAAGGCATCCAGTTTCATTTGACTACAGGACATAGGAACCCATCAGATTCCTAATTAAATTGTTTCAAGGAAAGCTTATTTGAACCTTATTTCTAGCATGAATTTTCATAGTTTCAACTTTCTACAACCAAGTCATTTTATGGCTTTTGTCGGCAACCTGCTGTATGAAGAGAATTTAAAATGGGAAAAAGGAAAAAAAAAATTATCCACAAACTACAAGTTTAACTGAGAAATCAGGAATAAAGCTCAAAATACATTGAAGAAAAATCACTTTATCAGAAGAGCTTTATGGAGGGACCAGCAGCTGGCTGACCCTGTAACCAGTTGTGCTAGGCATGACCTGGCATCCTGGCTAAGCTGCTTCCAGTTAGGAAGCTATTGCGGAACAGTTTTTTGCAAATAAAGGTTGTTACAGTGAAGCTGTCTGTTACAGTGACAGCTAACATGCTTGAAAAGAAAATTAAAGTTAATACAATTATTGCAGATATTCATTCTATTTTCTTTTTTCTTCCTTTTATTTTTTTTTTTTTTTTTTTTTTTTTTTTTTTTTTTTAGACTAGGTTAGGGGTAAGTTCCAACAAGAGAACATAGATATAATAAGCTATAATGTCATCAGGGTTCCACATGTCCATTTACTTTTACCTCCAGCTTAAGACAGACCACAGGATGTCTCAAAATTGATGCCTGTTTGAATCAGAGTATGTATTTTATACAGGTATCCAGTATTGTCCATTGTTCAGCAATGGAGAGATTTGAGAGTCTTGACAAGTTGCTGCAGAGATTAATTACCTAACTACTAAAATCTGTGTCTATTATTTCAAAGAGGAATTTATGAAGCATCACCTTTCACTCTACTACTGCTTCCTGATGCTCTATTGCCAATTTTTGTTTAACATATTCCAAATTCCACCAAGTCACTTTCTAATCTAATTTTTGTTTAATTAAGCAGGCCAAGCCTTTCGCTATAAAACGTTCCTTCTTTTAGCACTCTTGTGGCTCTCACTTAAAACTTCTCTAGTTATCAGTATTCTTCAGTCTTGAAAAATGGAATGGGACAGTGTCTCAAAGCCAGTCACACAATAACCAAGACCTCCTCAATATTCCCTGGTTCACGTATCAAAAATCTCATTATCCCTTTTGCATGACACACTCACGGTAGAGGTCATACCCTGCTAATTATACACACAGTGTCTCAACCTTTTCTGATACTGCTTTCTAGGACAGAGAGAACAATTCCGTCAGCATGGTCCACAGTATTTACTCCTATATATAGTCCTTTTACTTAGCCTTATACAGGCTCCTACTGCTTTCTTGCATTTTGTCCACAGCAGTCAGAGCAGACCCCTCTGTTCTACAGCAGGGGTCTGCTCTGACTGCTGTGGATAAAATGCAAGAAGGAGCTTGTTCTGTTAACTATCACCAAACCCCTTTAACTTTGTGTCATCTGCAAATTTTATGTGGAATAATATTCTCTCTTCTTTCACAGCCACTGATAAAAATGTAAAATAGCATGCAATTCATCATCCTCTGTGCTCAAGAAACAGATTTAGGTTTAGAAACTGCCACTATGCCAGTTTTAACACCACCTAATGCATGTACAATGTTGATTTAGTATCATTCTACTTTCTTAATCAAAACATTGTGTATTAGCAAGTTGAAAAGGCTGAAAGTTGAAACAGATGATTTCAAGACTGTCCCTAAACTTGCAACAACCTCAGAAAAGGCACAAAGCTATTTTGACAAAAGGTATTCACCATAAACCCACACTGATTAAAACTAATTACTTTAACCTTTCCTTAATATTTCATTAATCAGATGCCAGATCTGCTGCAATGTCAGATCAGTGGCAAGGTGATGGGGAAATGAATATTTGAATCACCTCTTTGGTCTTTAATAAACCAGTATAACAGTAACTTATTTCCTCTGCTCTGGACCACCTCACTGCCAGCCAGCATCAACAGCCCAGAGCACTCCTCTGGATGCAGATTGCACAATCTCACTCATTAGCAGCTGTCCAGCTTCTGGATTATATCTTTCTTAGCTACCACTGGGACAGAAAGTGTTTTGTTGTTGCCATACCATACATCACCTGGATTTTTCAGAGAATCCTACTTTTTCAATCTCTCTCTTGAAGCAAAAAGACCAACTTCCCCCCTTCTCTGCAAAGGCAGAACAGCCACATACCTCTAAGCAAAACACCACCACTTCTGCTTTCTGCCTCTCCTAGCCTCACATGCTTCCTACAATCCTCACTTTTTGCTGCACATCAGTTCCCATCTGCTCTCCTTTTCTTTCATTGGTTATACATTCTAAGTCTTTTTGTTCATTTTTTAATGTAGTCAAGAAAGCACAACTGACTGGAAGGTAGACTATTTGGGGTGTTCTTTTAAGAAATGCTATGAAACACTTTTTAGAAAACTAAAAAGAAGACATGAGAAATATCTAGAGAACATGCTCAGTCACAGAAATCCATTCAAATGCAAGTAATATCACTGGTGGCATTTCTCAGCTCCATCAAATGTTAGGAAATTTTCAACCCCAAGAAAACAAATCCAAACTAGTCCAAAACAAATTCATTTTACTGTTCTACCTCTGTCAGAGTGTTTCCCTATATGGACTGAATACTGCTTCCCAAAACATAATTTGCATAGGGATGAATACTCTGCTATACCAATCCATAGAGACTGGCTTTTATAGTTCAGACTGAAGTTTTTAAAGATAGGTAAAAATAACTCTTTTTAAATAATTCCCCACAGTAGGTAAAGATTGTTGTAACTGTGACAAGGGTTATTAGAATTACAGAAGTCTAACTGATCAGTCCTGGTAACAACAGACTCATTTTCTTTTAGCAAACTAGAAGTTTTGCAACTGGTTGTGTAAGAAGCCCATACTTTTTAAAATTTATTAAAAATTGCAAAAATCATTTTTGCAGAAAGAATGAGCAAAATTAATTTTAAAATGCTGCTTGAGCCACCAGAGAAGGACTTAAAAGGAAATTAATTGCTGGAAAGTTCTTGTGAGACTCTTCATGCCATAGAATGAAATCTTGGTTTCCCTGAGATCAGTAAGACAGAGATCAAGGCTGACTATTGAACCACAGGGTTTTAGCTCCTTATGGCCTGCATTGCCTTTTAAATTTCATTGTAACAATAGGTGGATTCAAATTAAAATCATTCTCCCTATTGCTCCACTGATAAAATAGCTGTGTTGCTCTTCAGTGATCCAGGGGAACAAACCTTATTATCACTGTTAAAAATACTGCAATTTACCAGTAAAAATGTGAGTTGATTCTGGTTTACTTTTTCTCTAAAAATAACGGTTTATACTCTGATTTTGAGAAAGAGTGCATAGTGAAAACAAAAGCCTAATTTATATGTATTTTACTGAGAAAGCCACAGAATTGTAGAAATGTTGATTCAAAGGGATGCCTGGATGTCACCTAGTCCAACTTTCCGCCCTATCACCACAGCAGATTAGATCAGTCTTAGTTTTGCTTATCCTAGACTTAAAAATGTCCATGGATGGATAATCTATAACTTCTCAAGATAACCTGTTCCTGTACTACAGTATCCTCCTAGCAAAGGATTTTTCCCTATTGCCAAGTTCAAACCTGCCCAGACACAATTTGTTCTACTGTGGCTTTTTATGTTGGCATGATTCAATGTACTGGAACCAAATACAAAGCCCAGTGTCACAGGACACTGCTTGCCATACCCTCCCACATAAGTGAATGGGAATTAAAAAGCACTCAGGCTGTCAACAGAAAGTGGCTGGCTTCTCAGGGCTTTTTCCATGATTCAGCAGTACGTATTTAACATGAATAATGCAAAGACCATCAGTCCATATTTCCACAACAGCCAGGTCAAAACATTACATCCCCCCATCAATACAAGTCAGGGCTGTACTTTGGGCAGGGTGCAGGGCTGGGCTCTGATTTTGTTCTAAAATGGCACATAAAGGCTAACAACTGTTTTCTTTCATTCTTATTTCCATGAATAACACCAATTTGTTTCATATGCAAGGCAGAATGCTACAGATGTGTCATCTTTTGAAACACAGGTGTGCTGTTCATAGTTCCAAATGCAACTTATATCCCCACTTGCCCCACTCATGTAAATAAATGCTCTTGATGTAAGTGAATAAATATGGCCTTATACATGCCTTATTCTCTACTTTCATCACTCACAGCTCAGTTTGCTGGCAAGCACTAAAGGAAAGAAATAGTATGCCAAGATGTTGAAACCCATAATCTTGATAAAGAGGATGTTGTTCAGCTTCTATGGGAAGTCTAGCTGATGGAAAGTGATGAGAAAAAAGGTTCTTTATTCCCCCCCCCCTTTTTTTTTTTTTTATTAAGAACTGTGCCTGCTTCATGGATATACAAGACTAGCAGTAAAGAGAGAGAGAAAAAAAATTCAAAAATGGCAATGAGATGAAGCAAAGCATGACTATGCAACTCTTATAGAGCTATAATTTAGAATGTAATTAGAATGATTTTTATTCCTGATTTCAGTGGTCCCAGGAAACAAGTTTCCCCTCCTAACACTCTCAGCTTTTTGAAAGGCTACATAAACATGCAAGGAATGTGTCACTGCATTCTGGGTCAACAGGCCTTCCCAACCATTACTGTATTTTGTCCTCCATTTGTACTAAGTGTGCTTATCTGGTCAGCCCCTAGCTAAACTACAACCACAAAACCAGATATGCTTGCAGGGCAACTTAAATAAATATTAAAGCTTTATTTCTCTTAGGAGAAGGTGCTGAAAACGAAGCCAACAAACACTATGAAAGGGTATAAAGATGGATGTGATAAAAGGAGGACTCAATCATCTATGTCTCATCACCTTCAGGAAAAATCTCAAGCACTAGGGGAGGATGAAGCCTAAATGGGCATATCCCTGTCCTCTTGGGTTATTATTTTTTTCAATTCACAGACTTTATGAGCACCATTGTGAAAGGGGCCACAATCCACATTTTCTAAAGACAAGTAACACATTCCTGCCTTTCTTTATCCTCTTGACATCGGATCTATCTCTAAAGGCAAACATGAAGTGACTTAGCAGACATAGTGAAAAAGATAATTGATTAACCATGTCCTGGATGAATTACCAGCAGCAATGAGTGAAACCTACCAGCATATAAAAAGTCTGTAACACAGCTGGACTTTTTAAGTGTGATTTGAATGGTGCCTAGGCTTTCTTTGTTTATCTTATCAAATGGATGTTGTAGTCCACCTTAGAAAAAGTGAACAGACTTTGGAGAAAATTGCCAGTTGGCACCTTGGGAGAATTTGATAATTAGCAAATGGAAGTGAAATACTTGCTAAATGATGTGAATCCTACGCAGCCATAAAGTCCTCTCCTTTTGGGGAGCAACAATAGCTCTTTGTGTGGAACGCAGCAATATTTCAATGAACAAAACTATGAATTTTCCTTTTGCTCTTGGTGAAAGGTAATGATTTTGCTGGATGAATAAGCTTTTGACATTTTAATGCTTAAGAGAAGGAATTATTTGCATATAGTGTTCTCCCCCACTTTCTCCCTATTTGATGCTAAGCTCTGGCTGTTCCCGTCCTCAGGCTTTTCTCAGTGCTCTCCTCTTGCCTAACCAAAGTCAGTTTTCCCATGTTGTGATCAGCTCAAAGCACAGCTTTCTGGTCTGAAAAGGAAATCTTTCCACTTAGGAAAAAGGATGGTAATTATGTTAAATGAATTTAAACGTCTTGCTAATGAATGCACTGCGTCTCTCCTAAACATTTCTGGAAAAAGAAGCAAGCAAAGAAACAAAAATAATCAGACATGCCATACATTTACCAGAAGTATTAATTACAAGTAATTAGAAGAAGTGATTCATTTTTGAAATATTCAAGATTTCTAAAAGGAAATACAACGATTTCAGCAAGAGCTGAAAAGATATATCAAGTGGATAATCATGTGCAAAAGATGTATCAAGTGTATAATCATGTGCGAAAATACAATATTACATACACAAAGGTTTTAATTTTGAAGGGAAAAAAATCCAGTTATGACTTTTAAATTTACAGTGATGGTTATTGACGGGTGCCATAAACTATCAGTATCAGATCCTTTTCACTGTCCACGATCTAGTTTGCATTTACCTTGACTCATTTAGTATTGAATCTTGTCCACCCATGTCAGACTAAAGATTTCTCCACCATTATTTCCTGCCATTTAGGTCTCCACTTACAGATAGCCCCTAGGAGAGTTCTCTTTTCTCTCTAAGGCTTCTTCCTTCCAGTGAGGATCAGGTACAATAGTGAATTAGGAAAAAACTTTATTTTTTTCCCCTTTGAATTCTATTCTAAACTCTCACAGAATTTTAGTAACATCTCCTACATTGAGACTATGAATTTCTACAGTCACTGAATCTAGGTAAAAGTCAAACTGAACAAATTCATCAAACCTCTCCCTTTAATATTTTTCAGTCTCTTTGATTTTTTCCTGAGTCACCTTAACGGTATCAAAAGCTTGGCTGAGCTGTGGCTCAGCTCCCAGCAGGTTAGTGTGGCTCTGGGACACACAGCCTGGCCTGTTTTACCAATACCATTATATGCCCCAGGAAGCTCCAGATCTGCCCATCCCCTGTGGTGTTGAATCAGCAGGCACATCTCACCTCCTTTTTTTTCACTGCCAGACCTCCCTAATATTAAGGACCACATAATTTCCCAGTTTGCAAGCATAACTTTTTTTAATCCACTGGAACACAAAATACTTTCAGCAGCAGCAGATGAAAACATAGGTATAGATAAATCACTTCATCTTGTTAAAACCTTTTCATGGTAACTATCTATATTGTGAAAATTCACAGCTAAATTGAACAGCACCAGGCAGCACTAAAACATCAGGCAGGAAAGAAAATGCCTGGCCATGCACAGCAGGAGCTATGGGGGAGAACTCAGCTGGAGAAGCTGCTGTGCAGGATGGGCCACTCTTGCCTGCCTCAGCCCAAATGTCTTTTTTAGTGATGAGTGGGTGTAGCATCCCAAAAGGTGGCACTGAGGTGCCCCCTACTCAAACATCCCAATGAATGTTTAATGGCTATTCTCCCTTTACTGACTCTTTAATGCCAGTATATATAGCATAAACCAGAGAGCAGGAGCAAAGCTGTCAGGCTACTTTAGTCTTTGCTGCGTGCAAGTTTTTTCAATACCCACCAAAAAAAAAAAAAAATTATGTTCTAATATTGTAATACTTAAATTTCCATCTAGAGGAGAGAGAAACAAATGAGGGGACTGGGGGGCAGAAAATGCACTTGCAAAACAAATTGGATACTCACTTATTTTGGTATTATTCATTGTTACAGCATCATTTTGCTCTGAATGTGATACCAACTGAAAAAACCACTGCCTGGAATTGCAAAGGGGATTTTTTGAGATCCTTTTATTGGTTCTGCAGTTCCTTGGGACTTTATTCACTGTGTGAAGGACTTGCTTTGAAATGGGATCGCTCTTCTCCTGAGAGGTCCTGGTGGGAATAGTAAGGCTTTTTTTTCACAGAATCGCAGGATGAATTCCCAGAAGTGTTAGAGAGAGCTCAGAAAATGCGGTAGGGTTCTTAAAATACACATGTAGCACAACTCTGCATAGCAATTCATTGTACATTCATATGCACAAACATAGGAATGTGGAAATAGTGAATAATGTCACATGCAAAAAGGAGTATTTCCAGTTTAAGCTCACTAGTTATTTCATAGAAATATTTTGTATTTTAAATCCAGCATGTTCTTCCAAACCAGATTATATTGAGATATATGAGAGCCAGACAACCAGGTTACTGATAGCATTGCTGGACTTGGCACTGTGACTTCCATTTGGAAACATTAATTCTATCATGACTGCTCAAACAGAATGGAAAGACATTATTTGACATGAAGAAATATATCTACACTTGATCCTCAATAAATTTGAAGGAATAGGGTTTCTCTTCATGGTTCGCCGCCTTTATCTGGTTGATTTTCCTACATGCAGTTTTATTTGTTCAGCAGTTTAGGATGAAAGGAACTTGTTAAACCATCACTAGAAAAAGATTGCACACAGTCCCTGAAAGGCTTCTCCTGTCAAATGCTCTGTCCCAGAAGAGGAATGAAGTCTGCACAATGATGATTTGCTTTTGAGTCTCACTGCATACAGTGACTCTCCTTTGATAACTTTACCAGTATCATACTACATGCTTTAAAATAATTTCCAAAACGCACACATTTTTGATAAGCGATCAAAAAAGTTTATTATTTTATTAATAAACTTGCTCCCATCTTCTTACAACCATCCCTATGTACTGCACAGGGGTTTTGAGATCACATAAACATCCCTGGGTTTTTGTCAGCTAAAACACCACTTGTTCCCCACCTGTTTCCATCTTTCTACCCCTCAGCTTACTTGTCTTCCCCACTACCAGTTACTGTCAGCTTGGCTCCTTTGAAGTTCAGTACTCAAAAGCCTGGAAACATGAATTACATGTATATGCTATCAATAAAATTAAATTCTACCTTTTTGACCATTATTTATCAAGTTCTCTCCATTATGCTAACAATCTCCCTGCTACTGCTGCTGTGGGGTTTTCTCCCCAGTCTTTTACAATCTCTGGATTTGTTTGGTCATGTCTCTCTGCTTGATATCAAAAATAATGTCTACGTGTGTGTATTTATATACATATATATAAAAAAATCCAATTTATTTGTCCATGCTTTGCACTCCAAATCTCATTATTAAAAATAAACACATCTCCATTCATACTGAGACCAGAAAAAAGACCCCAAACTAACTAAGCATAGGAGAAAAAAAGAACTCTTAGCTGATACATATCAGTACACCAAACTATGATTTGAACATTTTACTTTAAAAATTAGAACTATTTATAGAAAAAATATGTTAATTGCAGACTCTGGTGAAAATGACTGTGATACATGTTGCATGTACTGACAGCTTAGGGATGGATTTCAACAGATAACAGCATTCATGTTGTTGGCTAGCACAGCTCTGAAAGATTTGGTGCTTTTTTCCACAATTTATAAACTCTGACACTGTAGGCCAGGTTGTTAAGCTTCATCTATAAGTGATCCAGTCCATTAGGTCCACTGAGATATCTCAATTTCAACCAACTTGAAAATTGTAGTTTCTTACTCTTGTTGACATAGTGATTGACCTTGAGAGGCATCTTTTATACCCTGAGCACAGAACAGATGAGCATAATGACTCTTCTTACACGCACTGCAAATGTCTGCGTGCCCTGAAGGACTCTCAAGTGGCTCTGGACCTTAGCAAGTGTGCACTTCCTCAAATCCACATCCAATCCCCTATTTGTTAAGGACAACCTTTGTGTCTGTGGTCTCATCCATTCCTGTTTAAAATAGAAAAGCTTGAACAAAATCAGAGGGGGTTTGTTTGTTTGTTTCTGTAAGAAGGGAGAACAATTTCCCTGGTGTCCTTTCCTACCGGCAAGTATTGAAACTTTGCATTAAGCTACAGAGGCTCTGCTGTTACAATGGAGCAGACACTGTATAACAAAGCAGGAATAATGCTCTCAGGAGGGCAGCTGAGGATCTTGGGTGAAATGCTGTGGGGTCACAAAGTCTAAGGTGCTAGCTAAATGCAGTAAGCATGCTGCAGGGCCTCCAGGTCAGCTCTAAGGAATCATATTTCTATGTCTAATAAGCAGGATGAGACAAAACTGATTTATTCAACCTACTCAAACTCCTTGTCTACTTCCCACTCAGCTCACGTGAAGTTGGTCACCCATCTCCTTGTAAGTCTTCAAAGCTCTCTTAGACAACCCAACTTCTGCATTCAGGTATTCCCTGATTTATTAGTTGTCCACCTGCATTCTCAAACTTAAAGATTGGAACATGCACCTGTGATCTGACAGACTGGAGTATGATCCCCCATCAGCTTTGCTGCACCTTCTTTCCTGAGCATGGGGCTTCAACTGTGCCCTGTTGATGCTGCAATCAAAGGCACACACAGCAAAAACTACCGTGTGAATGGATGTTTGGGTATTCCTTAGGGTACATTAAAATTTCAGTCACATGTAAGGTTGGGGGATTTCTAATTTCACATTTTTAAGATTCCTTTTAATGTGATCATTATAACTCTTCCCCTCCCCAGGTGGCATTGCTTGCGCTGCTCTGTTCTTAGCAAAAATTTTTGGTTTTTTCTCCTTCTTTGTAAATACATATGGCAACCTGACATATACTCTGGGAACCAGAATTGCCTTTTTATTACCTAGCCTCCAAAACAGTGTGCTTTCTCCTTCTTATTAATGAAACCTGGAAATGAAGACTTAAGAGATTATATGGAAGAATAACATAAAAGAGGAATTGAATAGTAAGAGAGTTAAGATTTTGCCTTGTGTAGCTAGTATATTGCACAATAAATTCTATTTGTATATCCAGAGCATTACACTGAGCTATACAATAAAGAAAATCTGCAGCTTGACATATATTTAAAAGGCAAAAAGTAAGATGAAACTTTGGAAATTTAGTGTTCTGATTACAGTGCATAGTAGCCTCACTTAACTCACTTTTTAATTACCATTTTGAAGTACTTGCCCTTTATTTTTAGTGTGAGCGGTCAGCCTGCTTTAGGAGAAGCTGAGCACCAACATTATTCTTTCCTGTATCCCTTCATATATCTAAATTGAGAATTAATTCTGTGTCCATTCTGCTGCTTCTTTTGACTGATTGATATAATCAAGCAATAATAAATGGCAGAAAAATACCTGTGGGTATCAATGTCATACCACAAATAGAAGGATAAGATATTAAATTTTAACCACACAAGAATTGCTGCAATTGTCCAGACATAGTTTGAATTTCCTGTGCTTTTATTAAGAAGAGCAATCTAACAGACACTGAAAAAATTAGGAAAACTGGGAGGTTTGTGTCATGTACTTTCACAATGAGTAGAGATGGCTGGGTCAACTTTGATGGGAGGTAATGGGTGGTCTGCTTTTCAGCAGTGCCCAGCTTAGCCTGTCAGAAATTCCCGCTGAAATCCTCTGCTTCCACCTTCTCTGAGAAGCTTGCTAGAAAGCCTCAAACTGAGCAGATGAGGCTGAAGGCATCCACAGAGCCAAGCACTAACACTCCCAGCATCTCCTTCAGCGAGAGCACTAACGATGGAAAGCTCACAGAGTCACAGGACACGGGGCTGAAGTTAACCTTTCATTAGAGGTTCACCCCACTCTTCCCCCATTGTCCCCTACAGCAGGTTTGCAGATTCATCACCAGACAACACTAAGAATGCTGTGGGCACAGAGTCCTGGCTCACAGCCAGGGGACCATGAACTATTAATCCAGGAATTGTTTGAAACTGCGTAGAGAAAACTAGTGGGGCTTGGATCCAAACTAAAGATGGTGGGAGGCATGCCAGGGCTGAACAGGAGCTCCACATGTACCTATGGGACTGCCAGGCTTGTATTTCTGAGGGCTGCTGCCACATGGGAGGGAGGGTATGAGGGGTGCCCACAGGCAGAGGGCAGGCAGGCTTCTGTGTGGAGAAACAGGAGCGTTCCTGTCTGCGATGGGTCGCCAGGCAATGACACGTTATGCAAAGGAAGTCAGGTGAGAAAATTTCCTTTTGGCCTACTCATGGTGACAGCAAGCCCACAGTGATCTGGCTTACAAAAGAGAAGGGGTGGGTGAGCAGGAGAGGCCTGGAGTGCTTGGCCTGACCTCTGTTATTTGTAGGAGAGCAGATATTGGTTTCAGTTCGTGAACTGCTCTTATTTTCAGTGCACAACCATCGAGCAACCCTAAAACATGCCACTGTACAAGTAACTCCAGAGAGCAGGCACTTGTCACTGGTCATTTATTTTATGACTGACTAAAACACACCAACAGCAGAGAAGCACAGGCACCAAGTGTTCTCAGACCAAAATTTTATCACATTTATTCTTGCACAAAACCCTTACTCCTCCCCTTTGCTTAAGTTTCTCCTGGAGGCAGCTCCTTTTCACAAATAATTAGCAATATTAGCTTTACATCAGGATTTTAACTGTCTTTTAAACATATCTACTGCTAAATTTCTAAAGTCCAAACTATCTAAGGTCCTGTGATTCAAGGCCACTATTGCCACTATTCAGAAAGAGCTTCAAAAAATGCCCATTTTTTGCACTGCACTTATTTCCATGGTTGGACCCACTCCCCCACCCCGCAGTCCTCAATGCACCTACAGCAGCTCTGACATTTGCAACTTGACAGCCACATCTACTCACCGAGAGAGCTGGATTTTCTTTTTCAAATGAAAAATTTTGCACAGAAGATGGCATTTGTCAACACCAAGATAAAACATCCTGATGATGAGCCAGAATGTTCTCAGGCATTCACACTAACCAGAAGAAAAGAACTGAGGGGGTAAAAAAAAAAAAAAAAAACAAACAAAACCCAAGAAACCACTCAGGAGACATTTTTTTTCAGGATCTCACAGCCAAAGCAACCTACAGCAGACACCACTGCAGAAATGCCTGCTGTTAGCATGAAGGCAGGCATGGGGGAGGGCTCTGACTTGTATTGAAATTTTAAAAATAAACAGCAAATAGCACTTAAACACTAAACATGAGAGGGATAATTTTCAGTCTAGGGAGAAAACACTATGTTCATTCAAATTTAGGAAGGAAAACGATTTTTTTCTCAAATACAGTAGGAGTTGGCAAAATATACTTGAATGAGGACTACCAAGCTGATAATTTGCAACATGTGGACCAAACACAGTCTAGTACAGATTGAAGGAAACCCTGAGCAGCTGTAGGCAAGCTAAGGTTTGTTTCAGCTGAATCCTGAAAACACACTTGCCATCCTTCCATATTATATATGAGTTAACACTATATACGTGCCAAAATACATGCAATGCATGATATTTTATATTTGGCAATTTGGGCATAATTATCCCAGCATATAAAGAAAAGCTAGCAAGGGAAAAGAAAGAAGGAGGAAAAAAGGTAGCCTTAGTTGTTTTTGGTCCACCAACATTTTCAACAGGGTTAGCAGAAGAGAAAAAAGAAAGAGAAAAAGAAGAATTGAAAGAAGCCTTAAAAAGGTGTCATGGTGTCTTCCCACTATTTTAGCGAGGATGCAAACAGTTCTGCTTCCAGCAGTAGCACAGCCCCACCTATGAGCCATGGAGCTACAAGTTAGCTCCACAGCACTATACCACCAGCACCCAACAGAAGAGCAGATGTCATGAACAGTGTAAAAAATTCAACAGTCACCAACTGAGAGAAAACAGAAGGGATACAATGTCTAGCACAAGGACAGTGAAGTCAAGATTAACTAGAAAAAGAACACACCCTAGGCTTCTGGAAAGGGCTAAATGACTGGACATATTGGTCCTGAGAATCATAGCAGGCTGTCACTGGGTACACCAAAAGCTGTAATATTTGTAGGTGTATTGCCCTTGGCAGGTACCATCAGTCAAGTAAACAACATCAGAGACAAAGAAATCACAGGTGACAGCACAGCCATAAGGGGCTGGGCACATCCCTAGCAGAACTCCTGCTGTGCCACCACATGTTAGGGCTCTGTGGTTTCCTTACTGTAGTAAAGCAGCTGAACCTTTCTTTAAAGACTGTACTGTGAACAATGCACGTTGCTGGCTTAATGAAAGGAGAACTGCATGAACTGTGCTTCTGTCCTGCCCTATCCTCCTACCTAAATAACTGCTGAGTCAAGCTGCCATGCTCTTTGCTCTCACAGTGCTTCACAGGTCAGCTGAGTTCAGGTTAGTGATGCCTGCTCTGTTCTTAATTCAATCCAATCCGTGCAACAGCTACAGTATATTTGTGAGCAGACTCTTCACGCTTCTGGTGTTTTTATGTTGCTCTGATGGTGACCAGGAACCATCTCAGCTGCACATTCTGCTGGAGTACTCCTGAAGAACAGATGAGTTCTCTGCCCAGTGCTACTCTACTGCCTCTTGACCTCTGCCTCTGTCCCCATCAGTGTCAATACAGTCTGTTCAAACCCACTGGCTCTCCACTCCTTTGTGTTGTTATCACATTGCTGTCACTTCATTAATACTGAAAGACTTTGTCCAAGTTTTCATAAACAAAAGCCAAGGGGATATTTATATCACTTATGGATCAAATAATAGAGAGCATTAGTCATCCAACAACACTAGAGAAGTATCAGATTATGCTAACAGAATTTGGTCCTTCATATGAAATTTTCTCATAACTGTAACACATCTCATCTGTCCATATTTTAGTAGGCTTTGATTTGGACTTTCATTGCACCATATGAAACACACAGCACTGTGTGAAGCACACAATCTGCAATCTCCTTACAGTTCAAATCCTAATTTTCCAGAAGTCAGAGAAATGTTCTTTCTGAGCACTTATCTCACACCTTTTATTTTTTTTAGGTGCTATTTAAACAGCCATTTCATCTACCCTAATATCTGTAATGCCTTTACAAAATGAAGAGTACTAGAAAAAGTGATTAAAATAACCAAGTAAGAAGGCATTTAAAAGGAAACCTAGAAGTCATCAGGCAATGCACATTTGGAAAGACAACATCAAATTTTTTATCATTTTTACTACCCAAGAGACGTCTTTTCCCACCCCTCTCAGATTTCCTTGACATGTAGCCTCTTCTGTTAGGTCCTATTTTCACAGCTCAGCAAGGACCTTTCACTTGTGCTCTTCCTGACCCTTGCTGGTGCAGTGCACACTGCAGCCCTACCTTACATCTGCCCATCTCACATTCCCCAATGGCAGAGGTAGATGGAATAAAAAATTACCATAATTAGACTGCATCCTTGTTGAAACCATTAATGGGTTATTATTAAGAAAAGCATATTGATTTGGATTTTAATGATGAAAACTTGCTTCATCTTACTTAGAGAAAGTATATCTGTGGTAAATACAAGAAATGGAAAGGAGGTGCAGAACATGTGCAGTAACTGCTGATTACACCTGGAGGCACCAGGACAAGTTTTGCACATAAATTTAGCATCCATCACCATTAAGTTTTTTCATCCTAGCTAACTGCAGTCAAAAGCAATGCACAGGCAGCTGCAGATGCTTCAAGTACAGGCTTCAGATAGAAAAGATAGCTATGAAGTGAAGTTTCCCAGACTCTGAAAACAATTTCTCCAAGAGCTATTGATAACTCAGTTCTTGTAGCACTGTGGCTGTTTTGATATCTGAGAAATTGAAGGATTTTACCTTTGATTTCAAGCAGAGCTTTAAAAAAAATTCAATTCACAACCATTGTAACTTGTAAAATTTGTTTCCGTCAGATAATCAACAGTGCAGCTACTATCATCAAATATTTTTCCATCTTATAAATAAATATTTACTGCATTGCTATTGCAATACCCAATCTGATGATAGCCAAAGAGATTATAAAGAACTCAAAAGAAATCCATCATTTACTATAAAATCCTCCTTCTTTTTTTTTTTTTTTTTTTTTTTAATAATCCTTTAATACAAAGACAAAGAAAAAAAATAAACTTGGTCTTATCTCCCCTGCTTCCAGAAGCAAAGCAAGTCCATCTTACCCAGCCTGGATGAAGAGGCACTTCCCCAAAGCACCCACTGCATCCCCACTCCATCTAGAAATTCTCCCATGGATCATCCATGTACGGACAAGAGAAAGAGATGTGGGTAATCTTTGGAGCATTCACTCTCTTGAGAAAACAGATTCTTAACCATACATTACAGCCCAGGGAAATAACACTTTTAAAGCAATATTCACTTTGGGCTCAATTTTTTTTACTCCTGTCAGAAAAGAAAGGATGAAAAATGGATTTGCAGGAACAGAGTGAAAGGGTCAGACATGTTTAGTAGCTTGGCAGATAAAGCAGTATTTTGAAAACTAAGAGACATTTGGACAAGTCTCACCATGGAGAGTAAAGAATTCATTAAATTTCTAAAATAAAACTATCTAGCAGATTATTCCAATAGCATTAATGTACCATTTTGTGACACATGCAGCTGAATTTTTGACAAACCTATTATTCTCTTCCTCTTCAGTGTTAGGCAGCTCTGATTTGCATGCTTAAGAATCTTGAGTCTTCAGACCCAAAATCAGTGGGATTTGAAGGCTTCATGCAGCACCTACAAGCTGTACATGTATGCTAATACACAGGATAGGAAAATGAATAAGGATGTGGTTGATTTTCCATGCTGCTAGGAGGGAATTTTGATTCCCATTTCTTTAGGGAAAAATCCAAGAGTTTCCAGTACTTCCATTAGAAGATTTTCTGGACCTATTGTCATTCATGAGAGATCATTTAGATACTGAAGGTTTCTATGGTCAATGCTGCTTACACTACTACAATTTAAGGATTACCATTGACTTCAATAAGAGCAAAATTAAGTCTTCCATTGATTTGGAATGTATTTATTCTATAGCAAACTTTTTCTTTCAAATTTCTATGCTTATCCGGAATAGTCACATACATTTTATATATGAAAAACCTCCCAACAAAACAGTTCTTAGTATAAATAAGATATGACCTGTTCTTTGCTATGCAAATGCAACACAGTGTACGCACAACACAGCACAAGCGTGCACATGTATGCATGTACATTTTTGCTGCTCAAAACAAGCACACAAGGTCCCTACACAAACACATTGTGACACCCATCAGGATTACTTCACCCTGCAAGAACCAAAACATCAGCTGGAAACAAATTTTCACTTGTGCCTAATAGTGACTCATCACATTTCTAATTTGCATCACTGTCCTTTTTGGTGTCTCCTAGCTCAAGAGTGCTGACCCAGGACTCTGGGCCATTTTACATGCTGATTTTGTTTCTTGGATGTGAAAAAAAGAGCAGAATGTGGCATTGTACTGGCTTTTGTGGCCAGACTCAGGCCAAACTCTGTACCATGCCTATTTGGCACCTAGTGCACTTCAGTTCAAGAAGGAACAGCACATGCTGCTGCTGTGACTGATATTCTGGGTGTCTGGACATTTATCCCATCAGTTGAAACACCTACAACTTCTTTGGCTCATCAGCAGCTCCTGCCACCAGGAACACTGGCAATACCCGCTCTTCTCTGTACATTCCTGAACTAGATTATTCCTTTTATTTTTTTAATCCTACACCAAAATCTTGCATTTGGATGACTGAGTGCTCATGAGCAAAAGATAACAGCAGCTTGTAGTGCTCTCAGCTGCCCTAAAACTTGAGCCCCCCTGCTCCATGCAGGAGAACAGAGAAGGAGAGGAACAGACATGGTCCCAGCTCCAGAGATTCCTCAAAAGGCAGCCTGCCGTCCTTCCTCAGTGACACCCAGCTCAGCTGGGGGGCTGCTGGACATCTGTAATTCTGCCCACTGTGCACTAGATGCCACTGCACTGATTGTTTTTAGCAGGCAAAGAGCCATTGCCTTTCCTCTGGCAGCCACACTCCACCTATTAGGAGGCTACTGATTACCACTGGCTTGGAAGTTCGACACAATTAGTCTAGTAAAACTTCCAGCACTCAGGACACAGCTACCTTTGCTTTGCAGGTGACAAACTGGGGTACAGAGACTACAGATGATTCAGCCATGGTTTGGATATGCAAGGGTGACAGTGCATGGACTGAGGCAGCAGTCACCTGCACTCACCACCAGACTGAAGTCCCAGTGAGAGCAGATTCCTGCCTCTCTCCCTTGGCCACTGTTGAAGCAGGAGACCAACAAGGAGGCAGGGTGGAGCAGATGTAATGTAATAGTCACATAATGGCACCTGCAATGGAACCAGCTAATTGCAAATAGATTCCACACTGCACAGAGGTTCCCACAGCCTATCTCAGTTTCTCAAACTCCTATTGCCTGTTCAAACTCCTAGACATCTTCCCAGGTCTCACAGCCAGGCATCCTCTTGCCTTGTGGCACATCTCCACATTCTTTCAACAGCAAAACTTTCTGGTGATGAGGAAGGAGAGACATCAGGAGAGACTTCCTAGGAAGGCTAGAAAATCGGCTTCACTCAAGGTTTGTAAGAGGGAGTTAAAAGGCAGCAGAAGGTGGTGTCCCTGGATTGTGACACACCCCACAACCCTACCTTCCCCCTCCCTCCCTCCCTTCCAATGTCAAAGCAGGTGTATGGTGTAAGGAAGGGCTATTGCAACTGCTAGTGGCTCCACAAAGCAGCTGAGGTGTTGGGAACATCTGCAGTACAGGATCTCTTTCAGCCTTACTTTCCTTTGATTCTGAGAAGGGATAAACAGATCATGGAGGAACATCAGTTGTTCCTCCTCTACAGATTTCCTAACAGGACACTGTCTGACCCAGATATGACAGCTTCTCACAGATGTCACACAGCAATACCAGATGCCTTCCACACTCTCCCTCTCACCTGCCACACTGAACTTTTACATCAACCTACTCAGGAACAATATAATAAGCCTTGTGAATCTCCTTGTCCTATGCCTGACAGAGTCATGTGTCATGATGGAGCATGTTCACCACCTGCTAAAGTTTGTGCAACATCTAATTAATAACCTGTCATCTAGCTCACTAGAAACAGCTGTTGGCAGCTATGGTGACAGGGTGCCACTGGCATTTTGAGGTCATGTCCTGCCACAAGATTGGGTGAGCCCTGGCTGAAGGGGGCACAGCTTTCCAAATGTTAAATCCTACCTTCTACTATCCCCCACCCAAGACAATCTAAACTCTTGGTTTAGGGACAGGCCAGAAAACACAGCTGTGTGCTACTTCTGTGCCAAGAAATACGGCAGCAGTCCAGCATCAGCTGAGAGGATTTGCACACCTGCAAGGCTTTTTTATATTTGCTATGCCAACTGAGTTAATTTGCAAATTCTGTTTCTACAGCACATTTTTCTGTCTTGCAGGAGCTGAGCAAACGAAATTAAGGACTCTGACAGAAGCAGGTTTCATCTCTAGGCTAAGCTGTATGAAAAAGGAAACAACCAAAGTCTAAATTGAGGTTTTCCTCCAGGTCTAAATCAATTAACCACAAGATCTGTCAAACTTAGAGCTATGTTGAAAAAGATTCAGCAATGATAAGTACCTGAGTTAGCTGTTTCTTGCCCAAATAGTGAGTTTTTAAGATGCACTTTTATGGCCATAGTAATCTGCAATTCTGTTTTTGTTCTTTTTTATTTCTGCTCAACAGCTGAAAAGTCTTGATTTTCTTTGTGGCGTGAATTTTCAAGTTTACCCTCTCTTGGGCAGCCACTGGGCAGGTCCCCATAGTGGAAAGAAGGCTGGTCCCAGAGGTTTCCAAAGGAAACTGAGAAACACTAACACAGCCATCCCTGCTAGCCTAGACCTGGGCAGCCACAAGGACTGCACTGCAGGTGGGTGAAGGAGCCTCGCTGCTGATCAGACTGAGTCCAGAAGCCTCTCCTCAAAATGCCCACAGATCTTCAGTGTGGTGTAATCAGCAACCTCCCGCCACTGCACTGCCCTCACCACTGCATTTCCACACATCCTGCAGGCAGCTTCTTCCCATGGGGCCTCCTGGACTTCCCCCTTCCCTCCCGAGCCCACTGGAGCCAGCAGCCGTGTGCTGGAGCCAAGCTGCCTGTTGGGACATGCCCTCACATCCAGCCCAGCAGTGGCAACAGCCACAACAGGTGCACCTGCAGGACCACCAAGTAGCCACCTTCAGCACACACTGGCCTGGGCTGTGCAACAAACTCTACATAGAATCACAGAATTATTTAGATTGGAAAAGACCTCTAAGATCATTGAGTCCAACTTTAAGTCAGCACTACCAAGTGCACCACCAAACCATGTCCCTAAGCTCCACACCTACATGTTTTTTAAATATCTTCAGGGAGGTACACTTCCCTGGGCAGCCTTTCCCAATGCTTGACAACCATCTCCATAAAGAAATCTTTCCTAATATCTAATCTAAACCTTCCCTGGTGCAAGCTGAATTTCCTTTCAGGTAACTGTAAAGAATGATAAGGTTCTCCTTTTCTTCAGGCTAAATAACACCAGCTCCTCAGCTGCTTCTGAGACCAGTGCTCCAGACCCCTCACTAGCTTTGTTGCTCTGTTTTGGGCACTCACAGTGTCTTCCTTGTAGTAAGGGGCCAAAACCTCCACACTGTCACAACAAGATTAACATTTTCACTCTGGAATAACTACTGTGCAAAAAGTATTTTTTAATGATTATTATTAAAGATTTTACCTGGGTTATATTTGTTTAAGAATTTTGCATAGCTGATGTCAAGCACTGCTTTCACAGGTTTACCAGCTATCACTTGCTGCCCAGGTAAATGATTCTATCAATGAGATTTTAATAAAATCTCTCACAGAGTAAGCCTATGGATGCAAGTGTCACTACACAAAAGCTCTCTCTTGCTCTTTGCTTGTAGGTAAAGCTGAGTGTGCACACCCATCTGACATTCAGGCCATAAACAGCCCTTGCTGCTGAACAGGGAATTGTAGAAACAATACAAAGCAGCCTGCGGGAATGCATGTAGTATTTTGTAATGAAGGCAAAGAAAACTGGGAAAGCCTGTAGGCAAATATTCTTTAGTTACGAGAACAGTAAGGCTTTTCTTGTATTTCAACAGTATCTCTTAACACCAGCATCCAAATTATGAATTTTACCACCCAAAACCAGACTGACACATTTAGTGGCTCATTGCTCTGAGCCCTCTTGTAAAATTTACAATTCCAAACAGAAATCACTCTCATCTTGCATTCCAGAGCTCAAAATTGATTCAATCCAAGATTTCCAGTGGCAGTACACCAGTGCTGCTCTAAATATCTGACATGATTCAGTATCTTTTGTAGTGCAATCAGCTCTTACAGAAGTTTTACTCCATGTTTTACTGCACTGCAACGCTTTTATTCAATGTGTCTTATCCAAGTGCTGGCATCAGCACATCAGCCACACTAGAATAAAAACACTACAAAGGCTAACTGGTAGGCTATGTATAAACCTTTAGTTACTGGTTATAATGCATTCTAGGCATGGAAATTTTTTGGAACCCAGGCTAAACAGAATGGTCTCCCACCTTTTTCTCAATCACCATTTCAACCACAGAGCAAGCACCAGAAAATGCTGCAAGCACTTCTGTGCCATTTCAAACCTGGCTCAGTCTCTAACAGCTCAATTAGGACCAGGAAGCCAGTATCAATCAACCAGAAGAAATACCAGTATGGACTTCGACTGGTCCCTCCAGCAGGTCTCTGGTTTATTGTACTTTGGCTTCTTCACATTCTGTAGTCCAGCAAGGGCATGGAAATTTCCATGTATGAATCCATATGGACATGCAGGTTTGGGATCACCTTCTAATATTTGTCTTTAAATTCTTGTCCTGGTTTTGGACAGAACAGGGTTAACTTCTGCAGTAGCTAGGAGCGGGGCCAGGTTACTCTATCACCTCATGTCATTTCCTGGGACAGGGAAAGAAACTCTCTTGGGGGAAGAAGGGTTCCTCTCAGTTGAGTAAGTGTGGTGGAGGGACCCTGGACCAAGTGTGAGTGTGATGCAGAAGAGAAGCAAAGTCCTCTCAGATGAAACATCTGTGGTAGCCAGATCACAGGGCAATGTAATACTACTTTGAAAAAAACACTTCTGAAAAAGAGACAAGCTACAGTCTGCAATGCCCACAGCTTCAACAAGACTTTTGAGGTACTGCAAGGGCAGTTTTGACAATTCCATCACTCACTGTAATCTTATTCACTGATTGATCCATTTAGAACATAGAATTACTTCTCTAAGGACTGGCTGTACTGTGGTCTTCTCTTTTTTAATATCTCTATAGATGTCTCTTGCTTTTTCTTCCTGTCATCATTTAAGTGAACACACCTGAAGAACAAGCCTTCTAGGCTGCTGACCATGAAGAGGGCTTTTGCATAACCATTTCACTTAAAATAAAGGAAAGACAAAGACTGACAACATTAAAAAATCCCAACCCCCCCCCCAAAAAAAAAAAAAAAAATACAAAAAAAACCCCATCATAAACCAAAAAGAAAATAACCAAACCAAATAGAAAACCTGACACTTGAAAACATCAGTGATATCCAGCTGGAAGCCTTAAAAATCCTAGATGTCATCTGTCAGTGCTCTTTTGAACTCAGGGCAATGCAGATATGTATTATTAAAATATGCCTGCTCTATTCACATGGGCCAAAAGTGAACTGGAAGTCATCTTTCCAAATAAGGCTTATATAAGAGTACATTCAGTTAGACAAAAAAAAAAAAAATTAAGTTTCATCAAAATTATATACATTGTAGGACAATATCACTTCTGCCCTGTGAAACGCAACACAGCTCTCTTCTTCAGACTACATATGTTCAGTAAAGAAAAAATACATGTCTGTATGTAAGTCCCAGTTCACCATGATATACCAGTATGCACTTGAAGAGATTATATTACATTAGCAAATCTCTTAATTAGAGTTCAGAGGCTTCATGCAACTCAGCAAAAAACAAATGAATATGTGTTATTAATGTACAAGAACACACACAAACACATACACTCTATTAGTAGGTGTTTGCTTGCCAATGCTCTTTGCACACCTAATTATAGCATTAATCATCTTAACGTTTTCATTATTCTTTCTAATGCATACTGGGCTGCAGTCATCTCAGTCATACAGCTCCTATAGGAAAAACGTGTTTTATGGAACCACTGTCTCCAGCGTACAGTTTAATAATGTTAAAAAGATATCAACATAAAATTAATGACTAAATTTTTCATGAAGGGAGCATTACATTCCCACCTAATAGTGGCTTAAGCAGTTACTTCTCTATTATTTCTATAGTGCTGAAACTAATGTTCAGTAGCCCATTGTATGATCTGATGGAGAATTCAAATGACTCTTGGTGTTAAAGACAAATATCCTTAGAGAATAAATATCTTCTGGACACTGAGCCAGTTCTAATTTGACTGATTGCATTTCAGCTAGTGCAATAAAATCTTTTCTGGTGATGTTTGAAAAAAAAAGGAATTAAATAAGACTTCAGTTACTTTTCTGTGTCAAAGAAAATATTTTTAGCCTCTGTAACTTCTAGTCAGTACAAAGCGGAAACTTCCTACCTGGTGCTGGGCTTCAATGTCAACATACCTGTCATCAAAAATCCAGCACATTTACCCTTGTGCAACTGCATAAGCAGTCAAGAGCAATGTGCTGCCATGAACTGTAGTTGGCTTTGCTGCAATTCTCCCTTCCCCTAAAGGGCAGAGCAGCTTTTTCTCAGCACAATACAGAAAAGAAAGAATGGTCTAAGCAAGAAAACAGTGTTTTAGCTTCTTCTGAAATGCACATAGCAAGTGTTTCACATTTCTTCTATGTTTAATCTAATGAATTTGAAGGTATTTCAGACATTCACATTACCTACTTTCTGTCATGCATAACCCAACAGTGAGTATTTGTTATACAAAGGGAGAAAACATTTTGCTTTTCTTTCTCTTACCTCCTATTCCCTTCCATAAAGTTCAGGAAGAGCTGACCCAACAGTCTAAAGAAACAGGTCTTGCATCTCTCAAGAGGAGGCACAGCTTGAAGAGCATGTGCAAAGCCTCCCCCACACAGTCAGACCAGGGTGCTTCTATTCCAGAGGGATGCAGATATCCCTTTTTCACCTCCTCATCCTTTCCCAGGAAAGTGGTTTCCAACCTCCTTAGCCACTGCAGTTTCAGTTCCTCCACACATCCTTACATATGTCTTATTTTTACTGATCATTCCTGTATGTCTAAAATCTACCCTTCCCTGCCTCCACTGCTCATATAGAACATGCTCCCATTTATGCTTCTTTCCAAATGTGATTTCTGTGACCTTGTATGCTTGATAATTCCACATTTTACCCACGTTATTCATAAAAATAGATTTTCTTCCTAGACATCTTACTTGCCTTTTGCTATGCTCACATTACCTCCTCGTTCTTCACTGATCACACTCCTCACCTTAAAATACTCTCCTTAAAATGTTACATGTCGTTCTAAACGCTCCTTTTTCCACCAAAGCTCTTTTGCTCCCTGCCACACAGAGGGATGCTGTCTTACAGCTTTGTTTTGCACATTTGCCCCACTGCAGTCAAGAGTCTTTGGTGCTGCACATGTTACTTTAATATGTTTTCTCCTAGAACTTCTCAACCTCCACCTTCCCTAATGACTGGAAAGTCCCAGGTGACTGGCAGATCAGTTATCCTGTTCTAGCTTCTTTAGGTCTAGTACAAGACAAAAAATGTAGAAAAAAGCTATTCCTACACATGAATTTGCAAATATTTACCACCTAATTTACCATATACAAAGCCTGTGATTTCCCACTTAAATTTGTAAACAGCCCAAATGTTTTTCAGGACAATATGACAAATATTTCCTCCAAATTTGCATTGTGTATGATGACTTAGAGATGCTTTTGAACGGAGTAACACTTCCCACTCTTTTTGTTAAATATTTGCTTTTATGTGACTCATTTTAATTCATCACATTTCTCCATATTGATATTTACACTTTTTTCATCACTGTCTTATTTGCAAGGTTTGGCCCAACTTAACACTGTCTGTGATCCAGTCATGCAAGAATACAGAAAGTCTTTACCTGATGGGAGGAGTCTTTACCTGCCCAGGGAGGGGTGGAGCTACTGACCCTGGAGGTGTTTAAGAAAAGACTGGATGTGGCACTTAGTGCCATGGTCTGGTTGACAAGGTAGTGTTAAGTCATAGGTTGGACTCTATGATCTCCAAGGTCATTCCAACCTAGTTAATTCTGTGATTCTATGATTTTTTTTTTTTTTTTCAAATGGGCAGGACTGTACCAATTAATAGCTACCCATTCATATAAGGATTTATGTGCTTTTGTTATTAGGAACAAAACACAATGTTTTTAACTGAATAAAATGAGCTGATTTATTTTATCAAAGTGCCAGAATTAATATCAGTGTCCTTAAATTGGCAAAGGGACACACACTATAACCATGTTTGAAAAAGCTGACAGAAAGAGCAAAAAAATCTTTTTCCTTCCAGTTTAAGTTGAACTCTTTCCACTGACTTGACTGTTCTGGGCTGGACTGTACAGAACCCTGGAAACTAAAGAAAGAAGGTGCCTATCATGGCTGACACATACAGTTTGGAACCTGAGGAGGAAAACAGGCAGTGACATTTTACTGAGTGTATGGTCCCATTCAACAAATGGGCTGAAGTCTTGCTTCATATTTTTTACTTTTCTAAATTAACATTTTTATATCAGAATCTCCAAGGCTCTGGAAAAATTAGCCATTGTTCAATTTTAAAAATTATATTATAAAAACAAACAAAAAAAAATTTTTGTGGTCAATTCAGCATGCTTCAGCGAGGCTGTAAAACAAACACTGCCCTGAGCTATTCCTTTGTCTAACAGATAATTTGCTTTGTGTAGGATGCTTCTTCACAACAGGGAGCATGAAGCCCAGATCCCCTTTAATTCTTCTTGACTAAACCCAAAGACAGTCCTTGTTCCATGACAGAGCCAAAGGAAGTAGAAATCATTGCAGAACACAAGTGATAATGATCTAGCAGCTTAGTTAGTGGTAGAGATGTCAAGCTACAACCCATTCTCCAAATGTCCCTCTGCCACTTGCCATAAGCATGCATTCCTGTAATAAAATCAAAGACTTTTAACTCCCTACAGAGCACTTGGAAAGGTGGCAAAAGCTGGCAAACCATGCAAGACTGCCCACAAACTTAATGGGGTCCACAGGACAAAAGGTGGCTGTAAGGTGATAGTTAAAATATCAGTAAGGAATAAGGACAAGGATTTCTCCTGTAAATCAAATATACACGCTGCCAGCCTGGTCTGAGTTCTGACCTAAGCGACAGGTTTTTGGGAGTGGTTTAGGACCACAACACAGTTCTTCCACTGAAACAAAAGACCAAACTCTACAGTGATCAATGTTCCCATACTACCTACCCCAATGTTACTTAACTGCTGAGGACTTAAGGACTTAAGTAAAGTAGAATAAAAAAGCCTCTGGACTTCTGACAGACTTGTGTCCATGGATGCTGGAAACAGCTTAGCCATGAACCTTAAATCAAACAAAATGAGAAAACAAACTAATGAAAACCAGAGATGACACCTCTTCTGCGCCTCTTCAACACCTCTTCTATCCATGGGGGAAGTAACCAAAACATGTTAAAGGGTATTTACTGACAGTATGAAGCAGCTCTGAATTTTTTTAAAATATATATTTTTTAAAAAAATTCCCCCCAAACCTTAAACTTTCAAGAATTCCACTTATGTTCTGGTTATTGCAGGCAATTCAAAACATTTCCTACATTTCCCATTCAGTCCTCAAAGCAGTGCAATAGGAAACCAGCACTGCCATATCCCCTGACAGACTAAAAAATATTTTCTGCTAAATCAGTTAGCAGCAGCCCTGGTGAGATTAGTTTTTCTCCATCTTATACCATAGAAGCTCTGCTCCTAGAAGTTCAGCTCAGAGAAGCAACTGCAAATTTTCTTTGCCACACATCCCAGCAATCCTCCACCAGCAATGCCTGTCTGATCTGAAAGGGTACCACAATTAATCAGAACAAAAATATATCAGGCCATGCTGACAGCAAGGCAGGAAGAAAGAGTAATGTCCCAGCCATGAAATAACACAGCAACAAATTTTATGTATGGTTCCATTTGTTAAAGTCCCTTTTCTTGCTGACATTTAGACCTTTTTCTCCAGCTTAATTTCTTATAACATTAGAGTATGTCTTGAAATTTCAAGGTCAAGTGCAGAGCTGTCTATGCATATTCCTTGTGCTGGGCTCAACTTGCAAGGTCTCTCTTGAAAGATACAATTACACCAATATAGGCTATCCCTTTTTTTTTTTTTTTTGTATGCTAGAGTACATCACCCATTCTTTTAGTAGAGCTGAACTCACACAAAGGCAGCAAAAATATTTTATTGGTATCCATATTATATATTACTGCCATTAACTTTATTTGTAATTATAATTTCAAAGAATAAATTGCAAGGGTTTTTTTTAAACCAGGACTGCTTACATGGTTACACAAAACCTCTCAAAGCAGTTAACCATATGTGAAAGAACTGGATTAGTAGCTTGAAAATAAAATTTCCAAACCAAACTGTTGTGTACAGTAATGTCTATTCCATAGTTATATGAAAGATGGGAAAGGGAGGAGCTGGGTGGACTCTGTTTCTAGATGTGACTGGTCTCCTGTACTGCCTGGAGAAGAGGAGACTCAGAGGTGACATTATCACTCTCTACAACTTCCTGAAGGGCGGTTGCAGCCAGCTGGGGGTTGGTCTCTTTCTCCAGGCAGCAACTGACAGAACAAGAGGACATGGTTTCAGGCTGCATCAAGGGAAATATAGCTTGGATGTTAGGAAGAAGTTTTGCATGGAAAAAGCGATTAAGTATCAGAATAGTCTACCTGGGGAGGTGGCGGGGTCACCATCTCTGGACGTGTTTAAAAAAAACTGAATGTGGCACTCAATGCCATGATCTAGTCGAGGTGTTAGGGCTGGGTTGGACTTGATGATCTCGAAGGTCTCTTCCAGCCTACACATTCCGTGATTCTGTGCCCAGCCATGGGAAAATTGAACTTCAGAGAAGTGACATGAAAGAAAATCATCCTTAGGCTTCCTGTTTCTAAGGGCCAAATAATGCCGAATTTCCTGTTGGGGGTAAAGTCTGCTGGGCTCTGACACAGTGTTCCTCAAGGCCAAGTGTCTGACTCACCAGGAAGGACCACCACCTCCTCTGCACCTGCATCCACACACAGGTGGGGCCAGCACGGACCAGTGCTCCCAGCACCTCTTCTCTGCAGCACCACAGCCAGACCCCACTAGGAACACAGGCCTTACATTTGTAAAACATATCCTGACATGATGCTAGGGCACTTACAAGGTACCAAACACAAATTGCTATCCAGGGGAAGTTTTTCTGAAGTTTTCCTTTTCTGCAAATAATGTCTTTGAGATTTTATTTGTGCACGTCTTCATGCTGAAGTAATTTTCCTATAGAACTGTGCCTGTTCACTCCTTGGTGATTTTTTTTAAAATCCCAAGTTAATTGACTGCCAATTAACTGAAGCTATTTAGAAAAAACAAGTCAGAACTCTCCTCAAACATTCGTAATGGACTGCAAATATTTGTAGTCTGGCTTAATCTGATCCCTAAGGTAAACTAGAAACGTTTGTAGTATACGTTTTAAGATTGCTATAATTCATGGTTGGCAGGCAGATTTTCACTTTCTGGAGAAGCTCAGCATTGAGTTGGTTTGCCCTTTGGCTTTTCAAACTGTGGGGTTTTTTTGTAAAACACCAGAAACAACTTCTGAAGTTCCAGCTCTGGGCCTACTCCTTTATTTATTCAGCTTCCTCTGAATAAATTTTTCCTTTAAAAAGTTCTGAAATTTAACTATAATAGATCCCATAAGTACACAAAGATAATTTTGAGAATCTTAAATTCTAAAATAAAAAAAAAGTGCACCTGAGTTGTGTGAGATACAGGGAGCAATTGTAGGATTACCATAAACCAGAATACATTATGTATATAAACAATCACAGAAATATTCTGCAATCTGTGTTACTTGATTATATGCAACCTGTAGTAATTGATTCAGAACCCACATCCCAGTGCTTTCTACAATTTATTAATGTCAAAGCATGGATATATGCATGGATATATAGTCTCTTGTTTCACAAGCATTTATACTCAATCTACATGTATGGTTAGAGACATCATGTATGCTGCAGTAATCAACTTTTATCAAGTCACAGACAAGAATTGCAAGAAGTTCTTTCTCCATCCTCACATGAGCAGACCCTTTTGTCAAGAAAGTAAATCTAAAACAGTTCATAGCAATTTTTGTTTTCTTTTTCCAAAGTTTTTCTCTCTTCAACTCTACCAAATGTATAGAGTAGATTTTTTTCAAGCTGAAAAAGATATCTGCCTTCTAAATACAGTAAGTGGACAGGTGAACAGAGTTAACTGTGACTTCTCTATGTGCATGGGATCTATCTTCATCATATCTAAATGTAGTAATTTAAAACTTCAATAGTTAAAGATTGTTGCTTAAGTGTTTTCTCTTTATATAGACACACATGTATATCCCCATCCACATAAAGCAGTTGATGAGATGGATCATGAAGCAAACAAAGAATTTTCAGAGAATAGATAGTTACTCACCTTTGTATATGATTGTATACCTGAATCTCAAGACTGTGATGCACATTGTGATTAAATGAGAATTATTTCCAGTGAATTCCAAGCTAGTAATAAAGAAATTTCTATATTTACACTAAAGTTTACCAAAATGCAACTATATTTAATATACTGTTTAGATTAACCTAATACTGTTGCTATGAGCTGGTGAAGTGATAGAAATACATAACATTAAGAATAGTATATATAAGACCAAGTTGCTAAATGGGTATAATCTAAGCATCTGCACTCCCAAATGTTTTGGTTTTAAATCTCCTAATTCTAGCCTTATGCTGTTACTGATAGCTCTTACACAGAATGATCAGAGGATATATTTAAAACATGAAAACTATTAGTAAAACATCTATTTCAAGCCCAATTAATCTTCCCAACAAAAGATTATACATTTTCCCCTGCCATTTTGTTTACTGTAGTCACCTGACAAATCCTACAAGCTCCTCAGGGCTGTTAAAGATTTACATTCATATGTATCTTATAAATATGTTACCCATTTTAGCCAATAATGTACAGGAATGACTTTTCAGAGTCTGGAATATTTTCTTGCTGGCTCATCTGATTGCAACAAAACTTCTGTAACCAAACTTCTCACTTTCTGACAATCCAGGCTTTCTGTTAGCAGAGCCTTGGAGTTCCATAAAAAAACAGCCCCAGCAGCTGAAGAACACTAGTGGAACATGTTTTTCCACAAATCAAAAGACAGACAGAGAAACCAGAAAATGGATGCCACAGCTGATGATAAATATCTGCCTCCTATGATGAAATAACTGCTCGCCATATTGTGTATGACCTTTAGAACTGTAGACAGAATCTCAGAGATGGGTGGTTGGAAGACACAGGCAAATTAAGGTGTTTAACACCTGCTGCACAGGGACATTTTGATCCTACAATACATCCTGGAAGATTAAGGCTATGTGTTTTAGAACCATGGCTCTGATCAAACTGATGACAGATAGTCTCTGGAGTCTTCAGGGTAACACCCACAAGGCTGACAAGATCCCAGAAATCATAATCAAATTCTTCCCTGTTGGCAGCTTAGACAATAATGACAGCAGTGGCTCTACCAACATGCACTCACACCTATTGTGGCAGCCATGGAACCTGAAAGCTCTCATGGGGTCCTGTGACGACTTCTCCTCACTAACAAAACTTTTTTAGCTCTGCAAAAAAAGTCATCAGAACCCATGGCAGAAAAGTTTGCTTCACGCTACTCCAGTATCTGGAAAGACCACAGCAGTCTCAGTTGTGAGTTGTAAATGCAATACAGACATGTCATTTCTTTAAAGTGAGAACATCTGGAGATGTCCAATACAAGAATGTTTTTCCTGGTGATGAAGCATAAACTTAAGTGGCACAGCTTTAACAGCTGATGTGAGCAATTCGTGCAGCCTGTCAGAACTGGGCATCCAACTGAACAACAGACAATGGGTGGGGAATGGAATTAAACAATAGACAATAGTCCTTAATACCATTGTGAAACAAGTAAGATATAAAAGATGTATTTAAGAAGCTATTCTTTGAGCAACCCCCAAATGGTCTTCTCCCAGAAGGAGTCCATACCTCCAGAAGTAAACCTCAGCTGCTGAGTGATGTCAGGAGAGGCTCTCCCATTAACATCCAGTTGTGGGTGCCACCCCAGCAGCAAGCACACAAGCAAGGAAGTGCCATCCACCCAGAATAAGCCACCAAAACAAAGAAAAACAACAAGCGAGAAAAAGAAGGAGCTGGCACACCCACAACAGCTTTGTGAGGAAGGAGCTGTAGATGAACAATTCCTATTCCTAAATCATGGTAGAAAAACCCATTTTTGCGAACCCAGGAAGAGGAAACCCAATAAAAAATAACTTGAGGAAACATGTAACAGGTTTTGAGTGCACATGAGCTCATGAGTCAAAAGAATTAAACTCAAAAAAAAAAAAAAAAAAAAAAAAGGCAGCTCATGAAAACACAAACACAGCTCCAATGGAAAAAAAAAAAAGTTACACAATCCATTACCCTAAAAAAATAAACAGAAGGGCTGTCAGCATATCTAAAATATCACCAGCTTCCCTTCATTAACTCTAATTGCTGTGCATTAGTGATTCCAGGTAATGCACAGATGATGGAGCCTTCAGTCAGGCTGGAGCAGAGTGGATTCCAGGCCCCTACCTAAACTCCCCTTTGATCATTGATAACAACAGCCTTACCCTGTGCAAGGTCAAACCACACTGGTGGCAAATAAATAGAATTTCTGTGTGTCCTTTGAATTTTAAGACGTAAACACCCTTCAACAATGGCCAATGGAAAAACTGGAGATGTTTTCATAGCTGCTGGTTGACAGTTCACGAATTGATCAGGTGAGTAGATGAGACAGCATTTCCTTCTGAGTTTGCAAGTATGGGGTGGGTTTGTAGACTTTGCACACTCAAGTACAGGCAAATTTACCTCTGAAATAGCATTAATGAACTTTGGTTAAAATATTTCACAGAAGCAACCCACACTAATGAACAATGCAGAGCAAAACTGCTGTCTTAAATTTTGATTCTGCTCCTTTGTGCATTTGGAGAGTATAAGTACAGGAAATTATTCCAGCACATGATTAAATCCCTCTGAAGTGAAAAGAATATAAGTGTAAGCTTAAAGTTAAGTGGATACTTATGTAGCCTTCCTAGACAAGGGAGTGCAATTGGGGCCATAATCTTTAACAGTATATTATGATCCTATATTCCTCCAGCATTATGACATTTCTTAAAGGCGGATAAGCATCTATATCACATGCACACTTTGGCTGGAGTCAAGCATAACTCATGAAAGTAATCTCGTTTCACACTAAATTTTACTTGCAGATCCTTCTCTAAATTAATCAAAATTAAAGTGTCAGTGTGGGTTGGTTGCACACAGTGCCCATTTTGGCTCATAGCCCCTGAATTATCGTGGCTTTACAGAGAAGATTCTAAGACCTAACTGTCAGCCCTTCTGAACTGGGGAATTCAGCTGTGAAAAGACCTGTGGATACCCCACTCCCAAAAGAAATGTCAACTGGATCCACACTGCAACAGCTTGTGTAGTACCAGTGCTTCTCCCCAGAGACTGCAAATATTTTTCTGTAACCCACCCTTTTCCACACTATATTTTTGATTACTGCTACCGCATCAATGGCACATATATCTTCTGGCCTCTGTTTTAGAAAGCTGATTTCCATTCTCTTTCACTCCAACCTCTTAACATCTCAGAATCAATGATCTTGCTCAGAACAACAGTATCCTGCAAGACCCGCATTCATGCATGCATGTGTACACACACACACACATATATATAAGAAAAAAATATAAATCACACAAGAACCAAAAGATGCCACTGAAATGGATCAGTGCTATTCTTGTACCTGCCTTTTGCACAGCAAGATGATTAATTTCTATTTGTGGAATCAAAGAAACTGGCTGCTTAACAAAGAAACTCAGTACATTAAGGGAAGAGGAAGCCATACAAGTAAGTCCTTGAACTTGGCTTCTTGCTGTGACCAGCCAAGAGGAATGCTGGGATGTTTCTAGGTCTACCCAGTGATCAACAAGGTATGTTCCAGTTATCCAGATTGAAGGCAGCAGGATTCCCAAGCATGGTATGGCTTTCAGGCCAGCAGGAACAGGGATGCTTTTCCAGGAAGGCATACTGACCACTGTGGGTTCACAAGAAAAGACCTTTCTTGAGCATCTGACTTAATCTTTACTTCTTTGGCTGAAGCTATTTAAAGACCAAAGAAAAAAAAGAAAGGTAAGGCCCTGCCACTATTTATCTCACTCAGGAACTACGAGCTAACTAACAAGCACCATCAGCTCCAAACTAACTTCTGTATCTCCCAGCAAGAGCTTTTAGCTGCTCATAAAATGGAGGCAGAGTACAAGTTACTCGTAAAGAATCCCTTCCTTAGGCACCCCCTTCTCACCTTCTCAAGCAGGTCTTGGACCAGAACCAAGAGCAGGACTAGTTCGGGGCTGCTCTTTTATGCCGCAGTCATGCATGAATAGGGCCAGATACAAAGGCAGCATTGTATCAGCTTTGTTGGGGAGGTTGTAGCCTCGCTTTCCTCCTCCAAGTCACCCTCCCGAGGCAGGCAGCTCGCGTAGGAACACCGTGTTACGGATGGAGTATTTTTAAAGCTCCAAAAATAATTCCTGTGAAGAGCAAGAAATTGCGTTTGAATCCCGACAGAGCAACAGACAGGCTGGAGCTGGATGGAGGACATGTAGATCAGAGACAGAGCAGTCACGACAATGCTACTGAATATCAGAGGACCCAGACAAAGTAACTGCAGTCTGGGGGAGAAGGAGGCTGTCTTTTTTTCTTTTTATCCCACACAAGGCTAAAAAAGAGAAAAAAAATAGCAGAGGAGTCATGATAATCACAGATTTCTGAGTTATAGCTGCACTGAAAGCACACTGAACAAGAGCTAACTTTTTGGATGAAGTCTTAAAAGCCTGCTTATAAAGAGGCTTGAGGACAAAGAACACTGCTGTTAAATAAAAGTCAATCAAGCCTATCAGAGAGGCACACCCAAGGCATTTCATATAAACATCCCAAAAGGCATCTACTCAAAATTTAAGAGATTACTTTGGAAATTTTTGAAAACTGTGACTCACACTTGAGCAGAGAAATAGGAGAGCTGCAGACCATGCTCTAAGGAGCTGCTAGGCTTAGCTCTCCACTGCTGTCTCAAAAGTTGGTTGCAGGTTTGGTAATGTTGACAGCAATTTTCCCTGAACTGCATGTTCTGGAGTTCATCCTCCCATTATATTTTCATTGCAGTGAAATTGAATTAAAACTGATCAAACAATAGCCGAGGATTACAGAATATTTTAAGAGGATGTTCTTTCACTTTGAGCTAAAATGAAACATTGCCAAAGGCTGGCAGAAAAACAGCAAAGAGGGAACATGATTAAAAAGAAAAGCACTATTACAAAGACAAATGGCACATTCTGCACGTCGGCTATTTAAGATACTTACAGACTGTATAAAAATAATGCACTGAGCTACTGAAATGGTGGTTTTGGGCAGGCATATGAGATAACAAAAAAGGCACTGGGGCTGTTAAAGTGGGAAAACCCTTCTCCTCTAGGCAAGAAAAATTAGAGAAAGGCTTTGTACCATGCACTGCTGCCAATCCATCAGGGCAGAGAAAGAAACCATCCCAAACAGCAGCTCTCACCGAGGTGTCAGGGGCAACATGTCTTCACGCTTCACTCCCCCTCTTAATTCTCGCTGGCGTGACCCATATGCCGAGTCCCCATCTGTGCTACACATCCCATTTCCCCTGTACTGGGTGGGAAGTGAAAAAAAAGCAAGAGCTGGTCCAAAGGGCTAGAAACCTCTCTCAATGGCAAAAAGTAACAAGCAGAAGCAGCTTGTTATGCTTCCCTGCTTTTTACGAAGGGCTGTGAAAATTTTAAAAAATGCATTAAAAATAATACAGGATTTTCCATTAACCTCATAAAAAAGTTCATTAACACTTTGACTAACAGATCTGCTCATGGTATTTTTTGGGGGTGACAAATCCTAACAGCATTAAAGTATAATTTGACCTTGGGTTTTTTTTCTGTTTGTTGGTACATTTAAACATGAAAATCAGGGTGCCATTTGGGTCTGGCAGTAGGCCTGGTGAAAACTCATGGAACTAGGCTTTCAGGAGAAAACTTTGCTGAGTGCACCCCAAGTGTTTCTAATGGGATATCCAGGTAGCAGCACTAACCTGCCCCTGAGGGGGATGCCCAGGCAGGCAGTGACACCTCAGCAACCAGCTGGGATGGATGGCAGAGAGAGAGCTCTGCTGCACCACCATCCAGCACGGCTGTACTGTAGCCAACATCTCATCACTTATTAAGATAAAGAAAACCTATTTAGCTGACATTTGCTTTGTGTGCCATTAAGCCAGACTCTGCCTCTGCCCACACTTGCCCAGTTGGCACGTATATTAGTGCACAAAAGAGTACAGCCAGGCACCCACACTCCAGCAGCCTTTCCTTTCAAAAAGGAGCTAGGCCTGGCACTGCCACCCCAGGTCCTGCTTTATTCTGACTGTAAATGGCTTTTGCAGCGTGCCCAACTGGCACGTCCTTTAAAGTTGCGACAGGGGCTGGGATGGGGGGTGTTGGCTTTCCTAACTGAATTAATAGGTTCTGAAGAAGCCAAATTTGCAATTCAGAGACTCAGACTTGTGTTAAACTGCAGCCTGGACAAGGGAAGTGGGAGGAAAGCAGCCTTTCCCACACCTTCTCCCAGCACCATTTGATGCCAGGCGGAGGCATGAGGCCAGCCAGGGTGAACGCTGCTCCTACTAACCTGCTGCAGCTCAGCACCATGCAGGATGACACTTTCTGTCATACATACAGTTGTCCTGAAAGAACCAGGCTGCTGTCACCTACTTGCTCACCACCAGACCTATAACAGCTGCCTTGTTGCAACATTTGTTGCTCATTACTGCCTTAAACCAGGAATTCAGAGGGGGAGGACAGATTGGATTACTACCTCTCTGAACTAGACTGCCTTCAACTATTGTTAAAGCCTTATGTGAAATAATACAGGATGAATTGTGAACCTCATTATTGGTTTCTGGGTAGACAGCTTTAAATGCTAATCAGAGCAAATTAAATTACTTAACTTCATTTGCTTCTGCCAATGGGCCATGTGATAGGGTAACTTTGGAAGACAGTGCTCTTAGAGGCTGTGGCTCTCATACTTTACACCAGGGCAATGTTAATCACCAGAAAATGTAATTACCTCATTGTTGCTATACTCATCTGTAAGAAATAAAATTAACTCCAGCTACAGGAAGACATGAAATATCCAACTTCTTGAATATTTATCTCATCTATTTAATCTTCTCTGAACACTGAAATCTTGGTTAGTAGGTAAAGCTCACTGCAGAAGAAGAACACATTTATAACCAAACTAATATTCAATATATTTATTAAGAAATCTACCATGCATATCCACATCACAGAGAAATATCCAGGTGAACATTTGTTATTGCCATCTCAAAATTTCAAAAGGTCCTTGCCAAGAACAAACACCAGCATGGAACTCCTCTCCACAAGACTACTTCTCACACTCCACATTATTTCACAAAATATTTTTCACATCTGCATCCTACACCTGGACAAGCTGAGGCAGAAATACAAAATCCTTTCTCTGTAGCTTTTAACAGAAATGCTATCAGACTCCAGGCTGAGGACTCTCATGAGGTCTTGGGCCCTGTTTTGCTTGCACCTTTTTCCATGTAACACTGCTTCCTTTCTGCTGATCATTACCATGTTCAAAGCCTGAAGGCTACTGTCACTGGCCAGCTGTGCCTGTCAGTTGCTTTTATCCCTTCTACACTTGTGGGGCTGTCATTTGAACTACAACAGCAAAGTTGAAGCACCACCAACACCACTCTGCATTGATACTGGAATGAAAACGTTTCTGAAAGATGACTCTGTTGAAGTCAGAAATAGGAGTCATTCACAGATCACTGGACAAAAAGTGTAATTTGAAAACACCATGTGACTGACCACTGAAATTCATCGCTCCATTTCCATCCCTGGCAACTGCCTGCTTGGGAAAACGCCTTTACATTGCTCAGGAAAACTCCTTCGCCTGGCACATTGACTGTACCAATTACAACAGCACAACTTCCTACTCACATAGCAAGGGGGTTCAGTCCATCCATCTCCACCAGGGCCATCAGCAGCTCCCCAAGAGTGCCTGCTTGCTCTCTTTACTTTTTGTTTAGTTGATTGGTTTGGGTTTTTGTTTAACATGAGCATTTGTTCACACTGCTCCCTTTTCCCAAATGCGGTGTTTTTCACATAGTGGTTTTTCATTCAGCTGTCCTCTCATCTTCTCCTACGCACTTCTGAGCATGACTCCAGCTGGGCTTGATCATTCATTCTGTGTCCATCACAATCACTCTCACCTTCACTGTAATCTCATAGACCCTCCACAGCCTCACCTCTGGTAAATGACTGCACACTATATGAAACACTCAGGCCTCGAGCTCTGCAAACAAGCTTAGCACCTGTCCCTTCCCACACAAGCAGCAGGATTTGTGATGCTCTGACTCCATTGATGCCTTAGGTTCTGGGTTTTTCTGTTTTGCTCTGGTGGGTAGTTTTGGCTTTGTATTAAGTGGTGCTGGGACCTGATCAGGGTGATGGGGGCAGGGCAGTTTTGGTCTTAGCAGGAGCCTCACTTTCTTCAAGGACACTCTCTCCGAGCTCCAGGCCCTGAAGATAAACAATGTGAAAGGAAGGAGACCAGCTGGAAGGATGAAACATCGTGATTTGGAATTGTTGATTGGACAATGGATGGGGGGTATGCAAATGGGCTG
>VZUI01002873.1:0-24151 GCA_013401135.1 Cettia cetti
AAGGAAGGAAGGAAGGAAGGAAGGAAGGAAGGAAGGAAGGAAGGAAGGAAGGAAGGAAGGAAGGAAGGAAGGACACATTGACAGAGGGACACAGAGATTGAGGGAAGGAGGGAGGGAGTGCCTGTTGCTGTAGCCACACAGCAAGGCTTCCCTCTTCAGCCTGGTGTCCTGCTGCTGCTGCTCACAGCCTGAATCTCGTAGAGATTTTATCACAGGATTAAAAAGCCCTGGATCACCTCTCCTGTCTCCTGGATCCTCCTTCTCAGAGGGAGCCAGACCAAATTGGGTCTTTCTTGATCATGCCCACCTAGGGAAACATTCAGGTTCAGGCAGGACAGGGCTCTGAGCAGCCTGGCCTAGCTGAAGCTGTACCTGCTCACTGTAAGGGGGTTGGACCTTTAAAGGTGAGTTGGAGTCATCAGACACTAGAGCAAAATCAGACCTTGTTTCAAAGGCAGGTGATACTCACTGTGTGCAACCAGCAGAATAATCTGTGTAGCTTTATTTTGGAAATAATGGAGCTTTTGTATTTCTTTGGTATGGAAACCTGCCCAGCCAAGGGCTTCTCCTGCCTCTGTTTTCATAACCCAACACCAGAACATCATTATTTTTTTTCCTATTGGATACATTTGAGCCATTTCCTTCCAATCCAGATGCTTGAACTTTACCATGCCAGTTCAAGGTGTGTCTTGCCCTTTATCCCATAGGTATCATTCTGGTTTTATTACACATTGAAACCAGACTTTTACTTGTTTGGGCACAACAAAAATTACTCCAGTTAATCCCCAGTGTTAGAATATTCTACTGGGAACTTGAATCCCAAGAAAAATAACCCAGGTTTTCCACTCCAGACTTCATTGGTTTTAAATCAAGAACACAAAACCAACCATAGGCAGGTTAATGACAACTAGGAGAAAAAATTAGCACTGATGAGCCTAAAAGGCCCCAAGACACATTAACCACAAGACTGATTTCTTTTTCTTTTTTTGCCTGTTTTCAGTGAAGAAAAGCCTCAAGTAAAAACTTTGCAGTGGGAATATGTGACCCATGGCACCAGCTGCAGAGGTCTGAAGAGATGATCATCCTCTCTCCTGCAAGCACATCTCTAGCTCTGAGCCCGAGTTTATCCCAGTGCATCCACCCCACGAGCTGCCAGCAATGAGTTAGATGCCTGAAATCAGCCTTTTTTGGGGGTTGAAAAAGTTTGATCTGGGGATTTTTGGCAGGTGAAGTGACACACTACTGCTCCTCTGTGGCAACGAGCTGGTCTGTGAGCAAACTGCTCTGTAACCAATCAAATATTTTCACATCCATTTTCCCAGTGAGAAGTAAAGGAAGAGATAGAGCAAAAGAATTACCAGGAAAATAACAATACAAACTCAGTTTCTTTAACCCATCACCACAAAGTTTAGGCAAAACCATGGCATTGCTGTGACTAATTCCCATGGAACATCCTCATACCAAGGAGCCCACATAGGTGAGCCCACGTCTCCCAAAAGTAGCCCCTAAAAACCATAAAGTCACTGAAACAAGGCCAGTCTGAAGGTAGGTTGGGCTTTTTAACTCCAGAATTCATTTACAGATGAGCCCACATGGCAAGAATCCCACAGGAATTTCTGAGTAATACTGTAAGGAACAAATTTTCCCCTCTTGGGTTCAAACAGATCATCCTGTTAAGTCCAGGTAAAGGATTCCTGATGATGGTGATGTATGAGAGTGGAATCTGAACCTCCAACCTTTAGCTTTTAGCACAAGATCCTATATTGTTCACCCAACATACTGTGATCCCTCCCTTCCATGCCTTTTCTGTGGTTCCTTCCTGATGGAGACGTTACCTTCCCTTTCTGTATCAGGAACTGTGGGCAGGGATATTTTGTCCTTGAGACAGACACAACCCATCTAAGGGCTGGCTGCTGGCTTTTTTTATTCTTCTTCTTCTCTTCTTTTAGCAATTTCTCCTTTGGCTGAAGGAACCCTCCCCGAGGCAGGAGCGTTTTTCTTTCCCAGGCATGCCAGGCGTGCTCCCTGGCCTCTCACTGCTCTATTTATTAGCATGAGGACAAAGAGATGAGGAGCCATGAATGGGGTCATCTTCACCCGGGAAAAAAAAAATTAATATATCACCTCTGAAAACCCCAGGCCAGGGTGTGAAAACACGACTTGATGGGCACTGATGGCAGTGTTTGACTGGCCAAACGCTGGCAGATGCACCGACCCTGGGGCAATGTCTGAGCTCATTTCCCACAGAAGCACTAATTTACTGGAGTGAAAAAAGAGTGGGGATGAAAAGCACGCCGAGAATCATTGTATCTTCCAGTAATGAGGAATTTTCCTTGTGAAATTCCCAGGTAATGGTAAGAAGCAGGAAACACCTTGTGGTCTTAGGGAGAGTGAACTAACATAGGATGAAGGATCAATACAGCCCTTCTGCTTCTTCAGAAGGGCTAAGCTGTCCTGCCTGCAGATCCAGACTGCAGACCCAGAGAGGGTCCCAATCTACGCTGGAAATGAAGATTTGGTCTTGTGATTCCAACCCAATTTAAAGGGGAAAAAAATAAAGCAGATGAAGCTGTAGCTGGGACCACAGCACTAAATATCTACTGGATCATCACTACTTGTTCAGGTCTATGGAGCCTGATGTCCTCGTGCTTTCTTTCCAGGTTTTTTATTAAGATAAAACCCTTTTGTAAAATATTGCATTTTTTTTAAGGAGTTGATTACTTTCAATAGGAAAGGGCATAGCAGGACACATAAATCAGAGATTACACGAGGTCATTTCATCTTGACAGGCTGCTGCCAATTCCTGAGCTCAGTCTTTATCCAAAAACCTAGAAAACTGTGTCAAGCTTGCTGTAATATTTAACCCCCTATGGAAAACACTTGTTCTCACTGCTGCTGGCTTAACTAGGACCAAACTAGATTTTAGTCATAGTTAGCCCTAGCTCCAGCATGGCAAAGGCACCTCCTCAGACCTCTGTGAGCATCTTTCCAGGAGGAATGCAGGCAATGTCCTCTCCATGGCAAAGGATGCTGATGGGAGGCCAGCTGCAAGTGTCGGTGGGCTGGAGCACATTGTTCTGAGGAGCACTGCAATGATGATGCAGGCACCTTCCTGACAAGGGCTTTGATCATTTCAAGGAGCCTGTGCTGTCAGAGGGAAGCTGTTGTGAATTAATTGCTTGGGTGACAGGATGGGCCACAGCCAGTCTGGGGTTTTTCCAGCCTTTGCCATTTGAGCAACCAGCACTGGTTCCATGGAGCTGGCAAGTGAGTTGTGAACAGATGCTCAGGAAAATTGGATCATTTACAAAGTGTTTACAAATACTTCCCACTGGCCCCTTGCCAATTTTGCCATCCTCCCCACTTAGAGAAAACATGCATGCATGTCCCCAGCCGCTGTCCTCCGGGTCCCTTCTGATGGGATTGGTGCTGAAGGCATGCAGGGGGCATGGCAGGGACTTGTGTCCTCCTCATTACCCCATCCACAAGGAGAAATGTCACTTCCACAGCCTGGGTGGAGAAGTGGAGGCAGCCACCGGCACTATTGGGTGCAAGGCACGTCCCTGGTTTGAAGATACTTTGAAATAAAGATATAGAAAATGGCTAATTATGTGCATTCAACTAAATAGTAACTGGAGGCATTTCTCCTGTGCTGTCACACTCAGCAGGTACCCACAGTAACTTTGGGTATACTGACCCAGGGGAACCCCCCAATTCCAGACAAGAGGGATTTGGAACATATTTTTAAGGTGAGATAAACGATACAAATTATTCAGGGGTCACAAGAATAAGCAAGATGTGTGCTTGAGCAGGTTCAGAGGACTCCATGAAGATGCTCTGAGGCCTGGAGCATCTACTCCTGGGGACAGCCTGAGACAGCTGGGGTTGCTCACTCTGGAGAAAAGAAGGTTCTGGAAAGAACTTGAAGCACCTTCCAGTGCCCTGTTTCGGACAGTGGGCTTGGCCACCTACTTGCATTGTTAAAGAGCACAGGCAGTGCTCAATCTCTGCCTGCTTTCAGGACAGGCACATCCCTGAGACGAGCCCTGGGAGACACTGGCAGGGGCAGGGATGTGCTTCTGCCTCCATCCCAGACATGTCCTGGAGCTTGTGACACATTTGCCCCAGTCAGGCAATATTTGGTTATGGGTTAAACCTTCTTCAAGGAGGAGCAGGGTCCCTCAGGGCTGGCTGGGATGATGCTGCAAGGGAGCTGAGGGGGATAAAAATCACCTCCTTCCTTCAGCCGATTTCTCAGTGATGCTACAGCTTCTTTGAGACAGGCAGCCGTGCTGCTACAAGTCAGCGTGTGCATTGCAAAGCCTCCAGGGATAAATCTCGACCCTATGCAGGCACCCACTGATCCTTCAGTCTTCCAAATACCTGTTCTTTGAGCCCCTGACCACCTCTCTGAAACACGGATTGAAGCTGACCAAGGGGCTCTGGAGCAATCACCATATCACGCCTTTGTCCCCACAGCTCCCTCACAGACATCTCCCCCAGCCTGCCTTTCTGCCTGCCGGCAGCAGCCTGACACAGGTGGCCAGGCAGAGAGCATCCTCATCAGCTACTAAAACTCCTACTTTAATGGGGAAACAAGGTCTTTGCTGGACTTGCCTTCCCTGCTTTGTGCATCCCCGCACGGAGAGCCCTGCCCGGAGCCCATCACTGCTGCGGCCGCGACGGCAGAGGGAGCACACGCCGCTGCTGCCAGCCCCGCCGGCCTTAGACCCACAGCTGGCTTTTAATTTTAATTTTCTAGCAACAGAGAGGTGAACTAGACACATCCACCCCACCCCCCCGCAGTATTTTCCTGGCCAGCATGGCAGGCTCGTGGGTAGCAGCAGGGAAGAGCTTTGCTTTTGGCGGCGTGAGAGCAAATCCTGCAGCGCAGTTGCGGTTTGCTCCCTGGTAAGAGGCTTGGAAATATTGATCAGGGCTGGAGAAGAGATGTGCACAGGAGAAAGAGCACAAGATTTGGGGATTTAAAAGTGATATAATTGGATTTCTGAATTAAACACAGAGAGTGGGAAGGTCAGCAACAAGATGCAGCCACGGGCTGAGGTTTTCTCAGCCTTGCTTGCCTGGGTGTCCAACATGAGACCATCCCAGATGACATATCCTGGGGAAAGGGCGTGCTGAGCAAATGTTTTTAGGAATGTCTTTGCTGATAGGTCAAAAAGATGGCATTGCTTCCGTGTGCATCGTGTCAGGCTGTTTTTCCTGCAGTGGGATGGCATGGAATGGGGGGGCACCTGCTTGAGGCTGGGCATTCTGATGAATGGGAAGTGATTTCTGCTTTCCAGGGCTGGCCTATAGCTGCACTTATCAGTGCTTTCTGTCACTAAGTCATTTAAAATATTTAAAAATTTGTACCTTTTTATTTCTTCTGCTTTTTCTTTGTGTAAATACTTAGACACATCTATTTATGTCCTGTATCTCCCCTTGTACAGACCTCAGGTACCACCCTGGTCCTACCTTTACCCCCACGCCCCAAAATCTGCCCCCAGTGCAAGGGACAAGGCCATGCACCACAATCTCCACTCGAAGCTGAGACTCTCCAAAGCGTCCCCCAGGTTCAGATGGGAACATTTAACTGTTAAACTCTCTGCTTATATTTAGGTAGAGAAAACATACTAATCTTTTGTTTGCATTTAAACATTTTGAGAGACTTGGGAGCCCCCAAGGAACAAAAAGCCTATGTTTTGCAAATTACCCCTTGTAGTTTTCAGGTATGGAAACCTCCCCAGGGGTTTCCCCACTCCCAGGCTGCCTCTGGCCAGCAGATTTACCGGCCATGTTTCCATGGAAACAAAAACTGGATGGGTGAAAAAAGGGGGGAAAAAGTTCTTGTAGTAGGTGACATATCCCAGTTTGGAAAGTGGGATTTTCCCAGGCTGGACTACTTCTTTTTCAGTTTTTTTTTTTTTTTCCAAGACAGAAGAAGGAAGGGCACGCCCTGATGTGGGGATGGATGGGCAGCAGTGGGTTGCCCTAGCTGCCCGTTGCATTCTGAGCAGCAGCACTGGTCTCCAGGCTCCAGTGCTGTGATTTATGGCCACTTTGCTGCTATAGAGGTGTCAATTTGGTTTTAAAAAAGTGTTTTCTAATGAGTGGGGCAGGACATAGGGCTGCCCCATCCTGGTTGAGCCCACTCCTCGGTGTGACCTTTAGGGATGGTCTCAGCAGTGATAATTCCTCTCTGTGTCTGTGCAGACATTTAATGATGCTTCTTTACAGCTCACTACGAGGCTCCATTAAAAAGCATCTGCAAAGGCTTTGAAGTCCTCGTTGGACACCTTGCACCATCATTGAGAGCAGTCACAGCAACACCATCTTGGGCTGGCACTGGGACTCTGGCTGTGATGAAGATATCAAACCCAAGGTTTACCGCAGCAGCTCAAAGCAAACCCGAAATTACAGTGTCTGCAGGGAGAAGTGACAGCCCTGCTACAGAGATCAAGGATTTATGGAGATGGGGCAGCCAGATCTCTCTCTTGCATCCTGATAGCTGATGTGACACATCAGGTGTCAGGGTAGCTCCTATTCCTAAGAGGTTAAACGAGTCGTGCCATCAGGAGGGGCTGACATGCTGGTCCAGGCGAGGAGAGAATCATTAAGTTGTATTCCCATTGCTGAGACAGGCAGCAGCAGCTCAGCGAGGTTTACGTAGCCTCAGGTGAGCTGTAGACAGGAAAATACACATCTGACTGAGGTTAGGTGCTCTGAATTGTGAAATGCTCATCAGGAGAGCTGCTTATTGCTGAGTCAGGCGGCTTCTGGTGTGAGGTGCAGGGCTGTGGTTTGGGCTGAGCTTTTCTGGATATGGGTGTGCTTACACAATAGATCAGTAAATGTATTTTTTTATAATATTTTAGACCTTTATTTTTTCCTTTAGATTTCTTTTTTTAATAGCCTGCTTCAGTTAAAAACTAACTTTTTAAGTGTCACAAGGTGGAGGGAAGAGGATTTCTTGATGGGAATTAGGGCAGCTCTTGGCTCCCTTTATTGAAATAAGGCTGGTTTCATGTTCAGGGGCCCCAGCAGGAGGAACACTGGGGATGGACTGCATCCAGCATGGGAGAAATGATGTTATTTAGACATCATCAAGGAGAGAGGAGAGATACAGGAAAATTTTCACACGTATCTATTTACACACAAATTTGCGTGCATATATTTGTACAAATATACACATATATACACATATGTACATATGCACATACATATATATATAAAACACCAGCAAACCTTATTTTATATATATATAGGTGCATATATATGTACATATACATATAATCCACACATACCCACACACAGAAGGTGAGTTGTTAGTGTCTACCAGGGTGTACACACTTGGGGGGCACCTCTGTCCTGGGGCTGCTGAGACCATCCCTGCCCCTCAAGGAGGTGATTTGTATTGACCAGAGCTGGGAAATGCTGCCACTCCTCTCCTGCCTTCTGTGCACATCTGGGCTTCCTAGCCCTATTTCTCTTCCCACAGCTCCGGCCTACTTGCTTCAAGAATGGGATCAGGAGGTTTTGGGAGTGAATCATAGAAGGAGAAACATCATCAACCTGAGCATCTCATGCCTGCAAACTTAACCTTGAGGACTGTGGACGCTGGTAAGGTCAAGGGGAGGAATGAAGGTCTCATTTTCACGGGTTTATCTCTGCCCAGCCACAGATCCAGGCTGGAATGCTGCTCCAGTGAGGGCGGGCAGGCAGAAACTGCAGCACATATGGCGAGCCCGGCCACACGCTGCTCCAGAGCCGTGAGGAACGGAAGCACAAGGGCACTGCCACGGAGAAAATATCAGCTCTGGGCTTTGGCTGGCTCTGGGACTTTCTATTCAGAGCCACAGCATTACCTGAACTAATGGCTTGTCACAGAGGAGAGGGTTTGTTTACAATCCCTTCTCCAGAGGGAGGAGAATGATGTCACTTTTAGAGAAGAATGCTGATTGCAGCAGCTACTCATGGCAAAAGGCTTGTGGGTTTGGGGTGATTTTAGGAGCTGGGACGATGGGAGATGCAGCAGGGCCCCCCAGAGGATCCTGTACCACGAAATTGTGGTGTCTTCTGTCTCCTCGATGATGTTCAGAGAATGTTGCTTCCTTTTGCTGAACACAGTCCCTCTCCAGCTGCTCATGCTGGGACCCCTGAAACTGTATCCAGCCTTGTTTTTCACTGGCAGCTAGGAGCTTCCCTGGCTCCCATCAAGAATCCTCTTCCTCCCATCTTGTGACACGCTAAAAGTTAGTTTTCAAATGAGACAGGTTACAATAATTTAATTGTTTTAAAGAGCAAACAGCCATCTAAAATATTACAAGAAATGCATCTACTGATAACCTCTGTTCCTCCTGTTTGAGAAGCTGCTCCCAGTCTGCACAGTTTACCTGGGTAAAGTGAGTTGTCTCCAATTTCATTGCCAGAGCATCAAGGGGAAGTTTCATTATTCTAATTTAGCATGAAAATACATTTAAATAGCATTTCATTTTGCCCTTTCACAGTATTAAATAACTGCAAGAATCTTTTCAAGAGCAATTGCCCACAGCTTTTTGTGCAAATATTCTCTTTACAAAAGTCTCATGATGATTTGGGAGAAGCAATAGGGGAAAAACATGTTTCAGTGACATAATAAAGGAGAAGTCTAGTGTAATACTCAATGCTGTGTTATTTATCCTGTAGCTAATTACAATCATAATCTGCTGTATAAGGGAGGCATTTCAATGTCAAATTTCATAAAAGAGATTAACTCTCAAGGAAAGATGAAGCAATGGGGGTCAGGGAGTGTTGCAAAAGCCCAGCAGCACTCAGGGTCCCTCTGCTCCTCCAGAGGAGCCCTCAGCTCAGACCCAGCCTCATTCCTGGGCACCAGGCAAGAAGATTTGGAACTGACTAATAAATATGTTTGGTTAGCTTATTAAATTCATAGAATCATAGAATGTTTGGGGTTGGAAGGGACCTTTTAAGGTCATCTAGTCCAAGATCCCTGCCATGGGCAGGGACTCCTTCCACTATCCCAGGTTACTCCAAGCCCTGTCCAGCCTGGCCTTGGACACTGCCAGGGATGGGGCACAGCTTCTCTGGGCAACCTGTGCCAGTGCCTCACCACCCTCACAGTAAAAGATTTATTCCAAATATCTTGTCTACACCAGCCCTCTTTCAGTTTGAAGCCATTCTCCCTTGTCCTTGTCACTCTCCTCATCTTTCTTATAAATCCTCTTTCTTCAAGTGTTTAAAGACCTCAGTAAGGTTTCACTGGGGCCTCAGCTCTCCCAGCTTGTTTTCAGAAGAGAGGTGCTCCAGGCCTCTGAGCATCTTTGTGGCCTCCTCTGGCCTCACTCTGGCAAGCCAATGTCCTTTTGTGCTGGCCTGGATGCAGCTACCCAAAAGGGCTCTCACAGGAGCAGATAGAGGGGGACAATCACCTCCCTTGACCTACTGACCAGGCTGCTTGTGATGCAGCCCAGGGTGTGGTTGGCTTTCTGGGCTGCAGCTGCACATGGCTGGGTGGTTCAGTTTTTCATCCCTCAGTGTGCCCAGGTCCTTCTTGGCAGGGCTGCTCTCAATCCATTCACCCCTCCGTGTGTATGGACAGAAGGGATTGCCCTGACCCAGCTGCAGCACCTTGCACTTGGTCTTGTTGCACCTCATGAGGTTTTTGTGGCTTTATTTCTGACATAATTAATATGACCAAAACATACAACTATTTTGAAATGTTTCGACATCCAAAATGTGAAATGTCCAAATACCAGATAGACATTTCTTCCCCATGGTCAGCAGGGGAGTCACTGGACAGCAGGCTTATAAGAGCAGCTGTTACTCTTCAGCAAAAGCATTTAAAAAAACAGTGCCACAGACCTCCTGCAGGAGGACCCTCCCCTGTCCTGCATTTATGGCTGTAACATTTATCCAGCTCCCCACAAGGTTAGCGAATGGTGATCTGCAGAAACAGTATGAATTATCAGGTAACAAATCAAATTGCTTGTCCTGGAAAAGACTGACTCAGTGTCAGACTGGGTATTGCTCATGCAGGCAGAGACCAGAAACATTCAGGTAACACCCGTGGTGTTTTCCTGTCACTAATGAGAATGAACTGCACGGCATTGGTTGCCCATAAGATTTTCCAAGCGGGAAATTTGCTCATAACCTTTTTGACATGTGCCTCCAGAAGCTGAGTGAAGAGGATCTAAGTCCCAATAACGCTGTCTCTGAGAGGGCCTGTTCAATTAAATCTTCCTCAGTATGTCAATCACCTGCTAAATGTAACTGCTCTGGGCTTGGGAAGTGCAAATCAACAGGTTGGAATGATCCAGGAAGGGCTGGATCACAACAGCTGGTGCATGGCCGTGCCACCGAGGGGACACATGGCCCCAGCTGAGACCAAACCAACTCAAATCCAATTTCTGAATGATGGATGTCCCCTGAACTCCAGCACAAAAGGAAGCCCTTGTGCTCCTTGGGATGATGGACTTCATTCCAGAAGCCAGAGTAAAGTTTTCAGGTATTCACTGATTTGTTGAGCACTGATATTGTAGTGACCTTGCAGGTGATTTCGGAAAAGATCAGTGGCCCTGTTTGTTGTTTGTAACTGAATTGGAAAAGGTAGCTAACAGCTCTCTTCTCCCATGGATCTGGCTCTGTGGATGGAGAGCTTGTTGGGATGAAGAATGTTATGGTTTAGGAAACACCAGGTGAGTTGGTTCCTGCATGTGCCAGGGCTGCATGAGGCAGAGGAATAATGATGACAATGACAATCCCAATAACAACCATCTGATCAGGGAAAACCTTGTTTATAACACAACTGGGTAATTAAGAAGCATTTTCTCCAAAAGCTTTAATGCGTGCAATTCCAGGCAAGCAAAATTCTTGTGAAATCACATATTCAAATCCTGTCTGCATTCTGGAGGGTGAAGCCCTGCCTGTGCCTCCCTGCACCGTCGTTGTCTCTGGGCTCTACCTAAAAATAAAACCCCAAGCAAAAAAGAACAAGCGCCCTGCTGGCAGGCTGGCACGGAGGCAGGGCACAGTCGCTGCCAGGCATGTGGTCTCTTTGTCCTTACAGGTCAAACCTGGAACAGAGCTAAGGATGCCAAGCCTGCAGATCAGCACTCGGAGCCACAGCTCCCTCCTGCCTCTCTCCTGCCTGGCTGCCCATGACCAGGAGCTGTCCCTGGAGCCCTGCCCGGGGGACTCAGCCCTGTGGTGGTACCAAAGCCCAGCACTGAGGTCAAAACAAGGTCAGAGGGCATCACTCGAGGTGAGAAGTGCCCTGTCCCCTTCACCACCATCACCAAAGGAAGCAAAACTGGAGCTTTTTCTTCACCTTGTGGCCCCGCAGCATTTTCACTCACAGTTGTGAAAGTCATCACATTGCAAGACCCCAACTTCAGAGCCAACCCAGGACAAGTGGAAACAAGAGCCTCATTTTGCCAGTGCCTTGTCCTGTGTTCCCCTTGCTGGTTGCCCAGAGTCTGTTTCCTCAGGGAGGCTGAGCTGGGGTCTGATCCCGTTTGTATCCTCCTACTTGCCAAAATCCAGGATAAACCACTGCAGTCCCAGCCCATCTGAATCACAGCAGAACTGAAAAAGCCGTGTCTGAACTTTCAAAGTGGAAGTCACCTGCTCTCAGGTGATGTCCTTTCAAGGTCAGGACCCTGTTCTTAAGTCCCAGCTAGCACTTGTGTTTTGTTAAGCACAGGGAGATAAAAAGAAACTAAACCAAACCCACATAATACAAGATTGAAAGAAAAAAGAAAGAGCATGTCAAGGCTTCATATAACTCCAAATTATCACACAAACAGAGCATCATTAAAACAACATTCCTGTGAAAGTTACCTCTCACCCATCCTTTCCCCTGCCCCTGACTCCCAAGGCAAGGAGCTGAGAGGTTAAAAATAAAACCCTAAAAGGGAGAAATTTTGACATCGATTCCAGGAATTGGGATTTCTAGTACGTCTCAAAAAAAGTGTCAAATCTGTCACTCAGTGCTTACAGGTTATCCTCTGTGAGCTCAGGCATGAGCCTGGTGTGTTTATTAAACCCGTGGCCTGGCAGAGGAAAGGTGTCTGTCTGAATTGCAATGCAGTTGATTTTCAAACAGTTGTTTAAAACTCTTTGTCCTGCTTTAGTGAATTACTGAACACCAGGATAAAGTGTTCAGACACAGATTCTTGTGTCTTGGTACCAGGTGCCTTGCAAATGACTCTGGCCACTTCAACAGACTCTTAGGGCTCTGGGCTGGCTTTTTCTGGGTGGTGTAGCATAGCAAAATAAGATGCTCTTGTGTCCTTCTGTGAGTATACCTGTCCAGAGGGGTAGATGTGCTCTGTGTAAGTATATGTATCTTAGATTTAATTATGTGGGGCTGGCTTTGCTCTGCAGTGCTCAGTGACAGGATCTGCCCTCCCCTTTGGGGTCCCCTCCTGCTTATTTGCCCCAGCCCAGCACTGGCTCTATTGCTTCCCACACTTCCAGTGCCACAACCCTTTCTTTTCCCCACCTACACCCAGCTGGGAGGCCCAGGAGCACGAGTTAGTCTCTCTTTCTAGAAAATGTTCCCGTTTATTTACATTTCCCTCCTGCACAGGGAGATCCCACCAATCTCTGAAAGCTGTATGGAGTTATTTGCTTGAGCAAACTGACAGCAGCCTCTGGGCTAAACTTTTGATCCGTCAGTTTTCTGCCACCTTCAAAAAGCAGCGCTGGGTGCAGGCAGCAGCCATCCTGTGCTGGATGGGACCAGCACCACTTGCCACAGGCAAAGGGAGCCGGCAGAGGTGGGTCTGGGTCTCCATCCTCTTGCCTGGCACCAAGCCCCCAGTGTCCAGGTGTGGGTGTCTCCATAAAAGCACACAGAAGTTCTGATGTTGAAGCAAACCAGAGCTGCAGGGATTTTTTTTTCTTCCTTCAGTGACTCTCTTGGTGCTGTGCTTCAGGAGACCCTCAGGCAGGGGAAAAGTAGGAACCTGTCACCCAGTTCTGTCCAGTTTTTCTAGAGCTTGCTGGCAATACCTGTGGCTGACTCTCCTCTGCAGTGAAAGGTATTTTTCAGTGCCTATCATCATCTCATATCCTGAGGCTTTTCCGCACATTCACAGAAATTTTAAATGATCATACTGATGCCAACGTTGTTTCAACATTTACACTTCTGGGACAAATACCTTAAATATATGTGACAGGGATAAAACTGCAGGGATGGATCCAAGCACAGAAGGAAGGAGATGGAGTGTGGAAGCTGTAAGGTAAGAAGGCTCCTAGTCTACCCTGGATAGCTGAAATTTCCCACTCCAGCTTCTCTAAGATGCACATAGATCATCATGCTGTGAAACACTGTTCCTTAAATAAATGGGATGAACCAGCACAGATGAAACCATGGGTACTGTACATACACAGGGGTAAAGAAAACACACCCATCACCCAGGTGATACTGAGAGCTTACATGCTGTACCAGGGAGATGCAGAACATGGGTATGTTTTACTCTGGACTAAACCATGTCCATCACAGACAAATCTTCTGAGTGGGATCTTCATCTTCATGAATCTCCATGAGGCATGGGGGACAAAGACAAGGAAGGAAACTCTGCCTGCCACAGGGTAAATGTCATCCCTGACCCCTAAAAGGACTGAACTTGGGTTGGCACCTTGTACTGACCCTTGCTCATCATTCTCAGTTGAGGCCTTTGAGATGGCCCAATTCTGAAATTGTTTCTCAGTCTTTGTTTCCACAGACCTTCCCCATTAATATTACAGATGTGTCTGGCTGAGAAGCAAATGAGAACAGCAGCTCTGTCCACAGCTGGGCATCCAACACCACACTTAAGGGTACAATGAGTAGCCTGATTGTCTGAGATGTGGAGCATCCAAACTCCTCACAGGGCTTTAGAAGGAGATCGACATATCTAACAAAAAATGAGCTTTCTCACTGTCTCACTGGAGAATTTTAAGCCCAATTTGGCTGATCACAGCTGTGCAGGAAAATCTGTAAATCAAGAAGTTACTTCAGGCAAGATTTAAAATGCTCTAATTGCCTTTTGGATTTATGACAAAAGTACCACGAGAGACAAACGGGTTTCAGTACTCCACTGGCATAATTTAGGGAAAAATATAGCTTTTCTTCTGTAATAAGTCATTATTACACTAGATTTAGTGTTCACACTTTCCCCATTAATATTGCAGGGCATGTAGTTATAGGACAAGGGGGAATGGCTTTAAACTGGAAAAGGGCAGTTTTAGATTAGATGTTGAGAGGAAATTCTTCACCATCAGGGTGCTGAGGCCCTGGCACAGGTTGCCCAGAGAAGCTGTGGATGACCCATTCCTGAAAGTGCTCAAGGCCAGTTTGGATGGGGCTGTGAGCAACGTGGGATAGTGGGAGGTGTCTCTGCCCATGGAAGGGGGTTGGAACCAGAAGATCTTCAATGTCCCTTGCAAGACAAATCCTTTTGTGTTTCTATGAGATTAATCCCAACTCAAGTATTTATCTTCTTCTGCTGGGTATTTTATTCCTCTGCAATTTTTTTGGAGTGATAATTGTAAAGCCATGTTAAATAAGTGCACATAAATTATGAAAACAGATGTATGAAGTACAGGAGACACTAAATTCAGGCTATGACAGAAATTTTCTGTTCTGTACCTGGATATAAGTTACTGGCCTTGTGTGAGTTGAATTATGGGCAAATGCTCACAACTTTAATTTCCTAAAAGCCCCGTTTTGGGGAAAAATGCAAAAATAAATGATGTGTCACAAATATAAACAAGCAGGGATCAGCCCTGGACATGGGAATGCACAAATCCCTTTGCTGCATTAACCTTGTGTCTGAAATGTGCTCATCAAGGAGTCATGTTCTGGAAATGGGAAAGAATGAAACTGGATGTTATTCCCTCTGGAAATAAGAGCAATGGGGAGAGATTTTTACCTGTTTAGAAAGAAGACCATGACATTTCTGTACAGGCTTTGATGGCTTTTCAAAAAAAAAGCCGTGTTATTGGGTGGTTTGATTTGTATTCCCTGCATTGATGTGTATTGCATTTGGCTCCAGCAGCAACAGTGAAGTTGCTGGGGGATGGGTCTTTTTTTAAAGATAATTTCTTTTTTCAAATATTCCTGAAGTGCAGCTTGTATTAAACTGAGTAATAATTAGATAGTGAAAATGCTTCTATCTAATGCTTAGATTATTACAAGTGCCTGAGGCAATTCTTCAAGGTTTATAACAGACATAGAAATCAATGTTTAATGTCAAAAGTGATCCTGGAAGGTGTTTATTGAGAGTTATTTTTTAATATAAAGTGTAAAGATTAAAAAAATGCTTTTATTCTTAGTTTTACTTCTAGTGGTGACTGGGGGAAGGGTGTGGTATCATCAGGGAGAAGCTTTACCATAAAAGCTGGTGTCAAACCCTCTTTCAAGATTCTTGATCCAAAATACCAGCTAAAACCAACCGAAGCCAGTGTATTTAATGTCAATACCCCCCTGGTTTTTCTTACATTACACTGATTTTTTAGGTCTGCTACAGACCAGCATTAGATATTTCCACCAGTGAAGCTTCATTACTGAGCAATGTAAGAATCTGCCCTTTTGAGAAGAACTTTCCACGGGTTTGTCCATTAAACAAACATCCATTAAAAAATCTTGTTGCACAACATTGCATGAAGGCTGTTTTCAGGCTGCTAGAATAATACACTCAGGAGCAGCTGGGACAGCAAAGCTGCTTCAGCATCCTCTGCCACCCTTCACTCTGCTGTTTCACCCTTCACCTTTCTCTTCCACTGAGTTCCACTTCTTTCTCTCTCCCCTGAGTTGGAAGAGACCTTAAAGATCATCCAGTTCCAAGCCCCTGCCATGGTCAGGGATGCCTTGCACTGGAGCAGGGTGCTCAGAGGGCAATCATATGGAATCATATGGATGGGAACCAGTCACCCCAGGCTGTCTGCTCCAGGGCACGGAGTTGGCAGAGCTCCCATTCCCCTGTAGGAACCCAAGCTGACACCAAGAGGGCTCATTACATCCCACTGTCCCTGCACAGGACCAGGGTCACCAGCACACGTGGACTCACTTACACTGGAGACTGCTACAGCTAAGTGGGGTAATCCCACTTTCCAATGTCCAAACGATTTAATAGAGATGAAACCCAAGAGACGTTGCTGAAATGAAATAAATCTGGGCAGAAATGATTGCAACAGCGTTTGGGGAATGGAAAAGGAGTGTATACCCTGGCAGATACAGGGTCGAGAGAAAGACTCAGTTCTCTGGAGAAGCCTGGGCAGGAAAAATGTGAATGATGGCTCCACAAGCCATCAGTGCTTGCTTGGAGACCATCCTGAAAGTGCTTGAGTTGTACCTGCCTTGTAAAAGGCAGGTTTGGATGCAGGTGGGGGCTGTAGGACTGGGATGGACTCACTGGATCCTGGATGCTCTCCTAACACTTTCACCAGGCTGAGGGGAGGCTGGGAATGAAGCTCACCCCTTCAGGGAGACTTTGCAGGGCAGATTCTCACCTGTGGCATTCCCAGCTGCTGCCCAGAAACTGAGTCATCATCTGCTTGAGGAGCTCTTGAGTAGGGGCTTCACCCCTTAGAAGCATCCACCTCTCTCCATGGCTGTTGGAGCAGCCTGAGGGATAGATTTGGTTGTGACATTTGCAATGTCCATGTCCACACCTGAGCAAGGTGTCCCAGCTGACTGCTCACATCCAAGTCACATCAGCAGCCCCAGCTCAACAGGGTGAGAAAAAGGTTTTCCAGAGATGGTGGCTGTAGGTCAGGGAATGCCTTTTATCACGGCTGGAAGGGTAGATGAGGTTGTGTTACAGATGGAAAAGCAGAAAAGGTGCATTGCACCCTCACTTTCCTTCAGATCTGAAAGGTGCAGACCCCAAAGTCTCACTGCTGAGTTCAATTACCCCAAGCAATCTAATAAGAAATGTCATTTCTCCCTGCAAACTTTGCCCTGTTCAAATGCTTCACTAAGGATGAGCAGTACATGCCACTACAGCAGTGTTTTCAACACACTGGGAAGATTTCAAGCTCTCCTCAGGGCAGTGAAGCCCAAAAAGAGGGAGATCATGATCGTATTACCTGCCTTTTCCCAATACATTGCCACACACTATGCAAACAGAGCTAAATGTGATTTGAGCTCCAGATAGCAGCAAAAATGTACAATGGAGAGATCAGAAAATGTCTCCTGGTGGAAGACATCAGGTTAAAAAAGGAGAAAATGCTTGAGGAAGGATGGAATTTAAGATGATTATAGAAAACCCAGAAATTCGTGATAGAGGTGTAAATCTCCAGGTGTAAATCAGCACAACCTTGTGGTTGTGTTTGCATTAGCCAGGGGTCTACTCCCACGTGTTTGATCAAACGTGGCTCAGTACAGGGGAATAAGAAGTGGGAGAGAACAACTTCCTCCTCTGAGGCAGAGCTGGAATGCAAAATATGTCTAAAATAATACACTACCCAAGTAGTCTTTCAGCCTTTCCCAAAGGAAAAGTACACTTCTCTACAAGGAAAATGCCACATATCTCTCTACAGCCCCAGGAAAAGAATGAGGTCACATCTTTCACTAATGCTGAAAGAGAGGGATTTTTTTTTTTTTTGGTGCAGCGTTTCATCCCCATCTAGTAACTTGACATGCCTCACTGCGGTGGTATCCAGGTATTTATCTTATTTTGGGCTTCTTAAAAAAAAATTCCAATTCTCACTCAATCTAAAGGGCTAAATCCTGCATCACCAAGGCAATGCTGCTATTATGGAGGAAATGGGTTTGCCCCTTGCTTCCATCAGTGTGAGTTGGGAGCAATTCTCCCTAAGTTAAAAGGTGAAAGCTGTCCCACTGACTCCGGCTGCAGAAGGGTTTCTTGCCTGGGAATGAGGGAAAAGAAGCCAACTTCATAAACCAGATTTTGGTCTCTTTACACAAGGACAATTTGTAATAAACCCTGTGGCTAACGTGAAGTTATTGCAGATTTGCACTGGCATGAATGAGGTCAGAAACCAGCCCGGGGTGGCTGGGATAAGGCGGCACAGAGGTGTTGGAGCAGAGAAATTTGGAGTTTGACTTTCTGCAGCCCCTAAACGATCTCAGAGCGGTGACACCCTGCCTTCAATGTATTTTGGGTCAAATTGATGAGTGTCATGGCTCAGGACCAGGCACATCTGACATGGAGAGAGCCACACGGAGCTTGTTGGAGCAACCGTGTGCTAATTAGAGCTGTCTGCTCAATGAATTTAGCTTCAACTGCTCGCAGAGTGTCTGCAGCTAGATTGGGATTTCCTCAAATTGATTTGTAATTTGAGGTTACTCAATTAATTTTTCTCTTTTTTCTTCTTTTTTTTTTAACTTTTTTTTTTAGTTTTTGCTCTTTCTTAACTGCACAAGTGTTTGAGTCCCTGAATCTGCCCCTCCTTGCTTCAAAAGCTGCCAGAGATCCCCAGCTGGGTGCCCTCTCCAGCATCACAGCCCTGGCTTGGCCACCAGTGGGCCAAACCTCCCAAGATTCACCATCCATTAGGAAGGAGGTTACAAATAAGCAGGATGGAGGAAATTCAAGCCTTTTTTTTTTCCTTTTCTGGGCCACACAAGCCTTGCCCAAGGCATTATTCATAGAAAAATTAGGCTGCTGCATGATTCACTGGCGGGGTGCAGCATTTAAATAGAATTTTCTCTTGTCCCAGTTACACAAAGTCAGCCTGATTGTCCCATTCCCTATGCTGGTGCAAAGTGGAAGTAATTCCAGTCCTGAGGCTGGGATTTACAGCTCACTGGAGGGACAGATCCCACACGAGGCACCGCAAGGCAGCTGCTCTGGGCAGCAGCTCTCAGGCCTGGTGAGCTGGGTCACAGAATGGTGGAATGGTTCGGGTTGGGACCTTAAAAGCTGTCTGGTTCCAACCCCCTGCCATGGGCAGAGACACCTCCCACTATCCCACGTTGCTCACAGCCCCATCCAATCTGGCCTGAAACATTTCCAGGAATGGGGCATCCACAACGTCTCTGGGCAACTTGTGCCAGGGCCTCAGCACCCTGATGGTGAAGAATTTCCTCTCAACATCTAATCTAAAACTGCCCTTTTCCAGTTTAAAGCCATTCCCCCTTGTCCTATCGCTACCTGCCCTTGTAAAAAGATCCTCACTGCACGAGCAGCACTTACCTTCTGATGTGAAAACTGACATGGATGCAATTCAAATTTAATTTTTTTCAAGCATTTCTAGCTTTGAGTACCAGCATGTTTAGAGGCAGGGAATGCAGAAGGTGTATGAGTGAGTGCTGCAGAGTCATGACCCTGCACGGGTAATGTTTTATGGTGTTCACCTCTCACCACTGCTAACATGGAGCAACCAAAGGACCTACTTGCCTTTCCAGTCTTTCAAGTCCCTCACTACTTTGGGGTTCACAGATTAGAGTCACTGCTCTGTAGTGGCAGTTCTGTGACAGGCAAATCTGGCTGATTCCAGGGAAGGGGTGCTGTCCCAAAACAAATGGTGCTCCTTTAGGAATGGTTTGGTTCTGGGAATGAAACTGCTGCTCCCATTCAGAGAAATCTTTTGCAGCAGCTGAACCCAGTGACATGAAGAGCTGAACACTGCAAAGTGATGTGAATCCTTTGCTGCTGCTGCTGAGCCCTGGCCACTTTTTCCAGCACTCAAAGTCAGCCATCTGCTGGGGGGGATATCTGGTGCATCCTGCTTTCCATAAACTTCCCTTTCTCCTTAGGATTGTCCTCCAAAACACGTAAAATACCCTGAAAATGGTGCCAGGCACTACTTGCCTGCCCAGGTAGTACTGTTCATCATTATGCACATAAAAAACACCAACACAAACACTTCTGTAATATTATGGGATTTTAATGACAAAGATGTTTGTTCTGGTTTCTGTTCAGCTTTGCCCCTGGAGTGGGGAAGAGCCCAGAGCTGTTACTCACTGCCTGTGGCTCCACCAAGAGGGAGCTCAGACCTGCAGCCAGGCTTCCCTCCTCTTGACTTGAGACTTGCAATCAGAGCAATTCCACTGACTTCAGAGAGCTGCTTCTCATTTCCAAACATATGCTTAGGAATATAATCAGGCTTACAAATCTCCACTGACGGCAAAGCTGAGTGCCAGCTTCCCTTAACAAGGAATGCAAAACACTGCTGGGGGGGTGAGCAGCCTGAGCCTGCCACCCAGAGCTCAACAAACCCCAAAACAAGCACAGTCACAGCCTCTTCCTTGGAAATTAACATTTTATGAGCAGGATTGGAGATCCATGGATGCTTTGGTACTGTGAGAACATGATTTACCTGCAGAAAGGTGGTCTCTGCTGCTGTGACATAGCTCTGCTGCCTGTGGGATAGAGGTGGGCATAGGGCAGGAGGGTCTCTGCAAAGAACCAAACTGAGGGAGAAATAGTGGCCTTCACCAGCAACACCCAAAGCACAACTCACAGGAGGTGAGGGTTTCTCCCAGCCAGCCCTGAGCAGCCCATTTCTGCTCCAGGTGCCAGCAAAGGCTGTCTCTGAGCTCACCCTCCCACAGGAGAAGCAGATGCAGAAATAAACCCCTCACACTGCTCAACATCACAGTGCTCCAGACACACCTCTGCTGATGGGCATCATGGTGACTGTCAAAACACTGATTCATCTGCTGCCTGGCTGCTGCTGGAGTTGGAAGAAAAGGTGCTCAAGTTTCTGTCAAAGCTGCAGACACGCTGGGCAGGATTTAGCCCAGCGTCTCCATGTTGGGCTCTACGTGTGAGTGAAACAAGAGGTGAGGTCAGCAGAAACTGGTGCCACTGGAAGGGTGTCTGGGACTCCCATGTGGTGATGGTAGATGTCACCAAGGGCCTACAACAGAACAATGCTCTTCTGCACCAGCAGCTGGAGGTTGAGGAGGGCAAAACAGCGCCCAGGCTCATGTAGATGCCCACAATCCAGACACCATTTGCAGATCCAGTCTTCTGCCAGTTGTCCCCCTGCCCGTGTTGTTCCTCAGAAGGCTGTTCTGACCATTCCTTACCTCTCTGACCATTTCTCCCTTTAACTCCTGGCTGTTGTTCTCAGTCTCTTTGGTGCTGCCAGCTCCACAATGACAACGAGTTCCCATCTTATTCAAAATCTATGAAAAAACCCTATGGAAATGTTAAATCAACCATGTGGACCTTAGGAGCAATGGAGTGGTACTGCTTTGTGCAAAGCCTAAATGAAAAACTCAAACCCTAAACCAAAAATCCACGGTGGGTGGACATTCATTCAGTTTGGGCTCTCTGAGGTGGGTGCAGCACTAAATGCAGCACAGCACCACACAAAACCCGTGGCTGAGCTGGCAAAATCCATGCCAGCTCTCTGGGCTGCTGCTCCCTGGCTGTACTGGCACCGTGCCCCCCACCTGCATGAGGCCAAGCACAGCACCTCCCAAAGGAGCAGGACTGGCAGCACCGGGGTGGCAGCTGGGTGACCGGACATGCCACCACTGCCTTGGGACACCCCGTGGCCCCAGGCCCACCCAGCCCTACTGTACTTCCCTCTCTGTGTCCCTCTCTGCCCCTCTTCTCTCTGGAGGAAAATGGGACTTGCCTTTTGTCTGGCAGGGGTCAGACAGAGCCGGTTTGTTCGATAAAGCTTTAACGCTTGGTGAACACGCAGAAAAGCTCAACCCGGGGCTCTTTGACAATCTCCATTGTTTTGCGGCTAAAAAAAAAAAAAAAAAAAAAAAAAAAAAAAAAAAGAAAAAGAAAAAAAGGAAGGGGAAAAAAAAAAAGAAAGGCTGGTTCGATTTAAAACACCAAGTTCATGGCATTTCAAAGAGAAATGATACACAGCGTATGGATTTGTGTGATACGGGGAGATAAAGCTAGGAATAAAATGCCAGGCAGGAGCATTACAAACGCTGCTCTCGGGGGTGAGCCTGGTATTTTGCCATCTGATTATTTTAAGTGGTTTCTGTCTCTGCAGCAAAATCTCTGGCATTAGCTTCATATCCCAACTCAGCGATCGGGGCAAAGATTGGGAAAGGAAAAGGTGTGAAAAAAGATGAAAGAACGAGTGATACTTTGCCCTGATGTCTATTGTGCCTGGGAAATGGCACGTAGATGTGTGTACGGTCCTCTCCAGCCACACTGGGGTTCATTGTCTGCAAAATTCATAAGCCACGTAATGCATCAGTTGCCAAGCAAAGCTGGGATATGGGAACCTTCCCTGCAGTTTATCTAAGGACTAAAATAAAATAATTTTTTTTGAAAAAAGTGGACTCCTGAAAGAATCATATGAGCTGGCACGGTGGTCCGTTGATTGAATATTTCATTTATTGAACGTACGGTTGCCAAAATAAATAACTCGGGCAGGAAAGCAGTAGTCAGGAAATTGAATGTGGGGTTTTTTTTGTCTCTGGTGAAGTTTCCCTTGAGTGATTTCCTTTGGAGGCTGCTGCTGCCCGCGGAGCGCATCCCGCTCCTCCGGCTCCGGCGGCAGCCCAGGCACCGGCGGCGTGCTCCTCCCAGCCAGCCTCCACCAGGAGAACAAAAATGTGTCGTTTCACTGTCCTTATAATGCACAGAGGAAATAGGATTAGGTCCAAATAGCAGCAAGGTAAGTAGGATTAATGGGTGGCTTCAATAAACTCTGCGGTTCCTTACAAGGCTGCTGGATATTGTTTCCGCCTGGCTGTGCTGCGTGCCAGGCAGCGCGTTGCTGTGCCCACGAGGTGCACGTGGAGATAAGGCTGGAGGGGGGAAATTGGGAATTTATACCACTTTGAGGATTTTTTTTTCCTTTTATTTTTAATAGGAAACCTGACTTTTGCCGTCGTGAGGCGATGAAACCCCCCTCGGCGGGAGAGAGGGGGGAGAAGGATGGGAGGTGAAGGGTTGAAGGGATGGAGACATGGAAGGATGGAGGGATGGGGAGAAGGAGGGATGGAAGGATGGAGGGATGAAGGGATGCAGCCTTTGTGAACGCCTCTTGCCCCCTGGCGTCCCCACGCTGCAAGGACAGCCGGGGATGCCGGGGAGAGCAGGGAGGGGACCGGCGAGACCGGGGATGGGGCCGGGAACATGGGGGGAGGTCGCCACGGGCCATCTCCATCTCTCATCGCCTCTTTCCCCAAAACCCCTACCACCAAATCCAGCCAAACCGACGCAAGAGACACCCCCGGGAAAAACTTGTTTCTCCCTCCCCAAAACACCTCCTAAAAATAAAGATCCTGCCCAGTTCCTCAAAGGCAGTTTGAAGGGCAGGAACGGGGAAAAAATACAAAATATTTAGAGAGTTGGTTGCTAGGAAAGGAATGTGGTGGCTTTTTTGGCGTTTCTATCCTCTTTTGCATAGTCTCAGTTTCAGCTGGCAGACCAGGAGCTGTGTGGTTGCCTCCATTAAATCTGTTTCTCATTGCAGGCTGACGAGATTTTAAGAAAGGTTCCTAATGACCGATACAGGTTGGCATCGCAGCCGAGTTTTGTAATTAAACGTTACTGAGCAGCGGCAGTAGCTGGGGATAAATGTCAAGGAGCTTTTTTTTTTCCTTTTTTTTTCGCGATTTTCGGAGGAGAGTCTGGATATGTCACACGGAAATTGCAACTGCCAAAACAATCTACCAGGAGCACATCAATAAAAATAACTTCCACGTACTTCCCCAGCGAGCCAAGGAAATGACACTTAGGGGCTGTCTATGGCGAGGATCTCCCAAATCCCCCAAAAAGATGCAATTACCACGGCCCCGGCAAATGCCCGGTCGCGCTGCGGCAGGACCCTGAGCACTCGATGCAGCCTGCGCTCGTTAAACTGAATTTTACAGAGAGATGATGCTCGGTGGCAAGTTTGCGGCAGGGAAATAACAGAGGGGAAAGGAGAAGGATAAATGCGAGTTTTCGTGTGCGGAGGGAGATGCGTCAGTGCAGGAGAGCTGCGGTGACAGTGAGAGGCGGGCACTGCAATGGGATGCTAGGGAGGGTGCTCAGGTGGGGGTGCCCAGCCGGTCTCGGGTGCCAATCCCTGCCCCTCTGACCCAAACCCGCCGTGCTCTGAGGAGGTGGCACCAAACCCACCCAGCCAGCTTGCCTGATGTTTGTCTTCCCGTCTCTCCTTTGACTTTCTGGCTTTTTCTTTTTGACCTTCCTTCCTTCCTTCCTTCCTTCCTTCCTTCCTTCCTTCCTTCCTTCCTTCCTTCCTTCCTTCCTTCCTT
>VZUI01002881.1:0-16889 GCA_013401135.1 Cettia cetti
ATAGAGACATGTGGGCCTGATTTTCTGAGTCTGAGAAAGATTTTAGCCTGCTAGTAGTGGCTGACTTGTTTTCCAAGGGAAGGTTTCTCAGGAGAACATTTTCTCAAAACAATCTTGGTAAATAACTGTCCTTTCTCAAATGATGTAGTGGCTAGCATTGCTGCCTTCCAAGCTGTCCAGTCTAGTCCCATTGGTGAAACTAGAAAGACAGCCAAATGCCAGCTGAGGAAAGACTGTTTTGAGAAAGGACAGTTATTTACCAAGATTGTTTTGAGAAAAGGTTCTCCTGAGAAAACTTCCCTTGGGAAACAAGTCAGCCACTACTAGCAGGCTAAAATCTTTCTCAGACTCAGAAAATCAGGCCCACAGAGACATGGTAAAGTAAACTTGTCTTTTGTCTGATCCCAAGGAAATCATTGGGATGGAATCAATGCGAGGATCATTGGTTGGGATCATTCAGCACTGAGCTGAAAATGGAGCTGCAGCACAAGCAGAGAAGTGCCAGCATCATCCCAAGCAAGTGGTGTGATGACTCCACCAGGAGGGAAAAAAAAAAAAAAAAAAAAAAAAAAAAGCTTGGTTTGAGATCAAAGCAGGGCTTACAGGGCTGGCATTTCCTCCAAATGAAAGCCTGGTTTCTGATGAATTTGAAGAGTAGCTTGATAGGGGAAAGTCTGCAGATGTCTGGGAAGCCCAGGAATTCAGGAATTTCAACAGATGTCAAGACAAACTGAGGCTGCCCAGCACTGCTGGGCCATAAATATTTCTCTGGGCTTTCTAGAAAGATTTTTGTCTGTCCCTGACCTGAAAGAGGCAGTGAAATATCCACCATAAAGCACCTCTGGAATGTCTGCAGAGAGTGCTACTGGATTATACAGAAATTCCAGAGGTAAACACAGGCTGCTCCAAGTGTCGGCCAGCCTGGCCTTGGACACTCCTAGGGATCCAGGGGCAGCCACAGCTTCTCTGGGCACCCCATGCCAGGGCCTCCCACCCTCACAGAGAGGAATTCCAAATTCCTTCTTTCTCCCTGGTCTTGCTCCCACCAATAAACCCCAGGATTTTTGTGAGATTCCCAGTACAGCTCTCCCTGGAGTTCTCATCTCATGAACTCCTGTCTTGCCACAGGTAAATCTAATTGTTTTTAAGTGGATCTGTCCAACACATTCCTCATTTGATGTTTTTTCTGGAGCACCCAGGCAGGAATGAGCAGCTGGGTCCCCAGCCTGGTGCTGCTCCACATTCCAGAGCAGTTTTCTCTTGCACTCAGGTTTGCAGCATCAGGCAACATCACTGGCTGTGACTGGGGCTGCTGGGACTGTGAGACTCCTGTCACAGCTCCCATTTCCCTGGCTAATTATGCCAAGTGAGCCACCAGGGGCAACGGGAGCTCTTTGCAAACCATCTGTTGATCAGCTCCTGCCTGGAGCAGAGAAATTGGGTGCCCTGATAATTACACTCCCCACTGTTGTCACTGCACATGCTCTGCCTGAGTGCTAGAAATGCTGCATCCTTTCTGAGGCTGCACAGATCTGTTCCTTGTTTCCTTCTCCTTCACCCCTAGGCAAAGAATTTGATGCTGTCTCTGGAGGTTTCTCAGGATTTCCTGGATGTTAAATCAGGGTCATGGCTCAGATCACAGGGCTGATTTGTGCTGTTTGTGGTTAACAGGACGTTTGTCTTTCCCCAGGCAAACAGGGTCTAAAAGGGATGGGCTGGGAAGGCTCTGAGATCTTCCAATAAATTCAATTGCTCTGTATCTGAAAATCTGCAGAGTTGCACGTTCCCTATTTCTACTCTTCCTCCTCCCCCAGGCAGTGCCAGGTGTGGGAAAGACATTGAGGTGGTGCCATGTTCTGTGTCTTCCTCTTTTCACCTAGATCAGGATTTGTACACAAAGCACCCCATGGTTCCCATCAGCACAGGGGTATCTTAAGCATAGCATCACTAAGAATAGTGACAAAACACATGGAATGGTTTCAAACTGCCAGAGGGCAGGGATGGATGAGATATTGGGAAGGAATTGTTCACTGGGAGGGTGGGCAGGCCCTGGCACAGGGTGCCCAGAGCAGCTGTGGCTGCCCCTGGATCCCTGGAAGTGTCCAAGGCCAGGCTGGACAGTGCTTGGAGCAGCCTGGGACAGTGGAAGGTGTCCCTGCCCATGGCAGGGGTGGGACTGGGTGGCTTTAAGGTCCCTTCTCACCCAAACCATTCTATGTTTCTATGATCTTATATCTCTATGAACACCTTTGCCGAGGCCATGAGGACCTTCCAATATGCCAGGCTGCTCCAAGCCCCAGTCAAGCTGGCCTTGGACATTTCCAGGGATCCAGGAGTAGCCACATTTTCTCATCTCAGTCTCCCAAGACCAAACTTCCCTGTTTTGGGACAAAGCAGGACAGCCCTGGCCCCTGAGGTGCTGAATTCATTCACCTGCCTGCAGGAGAGCCTTTGCTGTCCTCACTGCCCAGTGTATTTGGCCAAGCTCCTCAGGCATTTCTGGTGCATTTGGGGCTGCTCCCTACAGGGTTTTTGCAATGGATGGGGACTTCAGGGTTATTTAAAAGATGCAATCTGTCACAAACCAGCAAAGTTTTCAGAGCATTTATTTGCACAAAACCCAAGAATTATTCCTATGACAAAGAAAAACTGAAGCCTGCAATAGGAATCTGCATGTGTGGAATCTCCAATAATGGCTTGGGTTATCTTTGATACATGCAGTGCTTGGTTTATGCACAGGACATCATCACAGGAAAGTTCAGGAAAGAATTTTCTTTGGGAAGTGAAATCCTTGGTTTCACCAATTTTCATGCAGTTCCCTTTCTGATTCCAAGCTGAAGCAAGCAGCGATTCTGATCCTCACAAAGAGAACACAAGGAAGGGCTGTTCTTACAGAGCAGGCCCCACCAAGGCAAGTGAAAAATTAAATGGGATTAATTTAACCAGATATATCCTTGTAGCAAATACTCCTGGCCTGAATCAGAATTACATTACCTGGGCTTCAAATTAATTGCCTGTCAGCTAAACTGGGTGGCTGTGGGCAGCACTCACCTGCAGCAGAGATGAGGTTGTAAATGCAATTTAATCCCTTTTCATTGCAAATGAAGCTAAATTGCTCCATCTCGCCTTCCTTGAGCTGTATCGAGGCTCAGGACTGCTAAAGGAACAGACTAGCATCAGGCTTCCCTGAAGGGCTGAAGTGGCCTTGATTTGCTTTATCTTAATTTGCTTTAGATAAACTCAGTTACTTCAAGAAGTTCATTGTAAGGGATTGTCGGGAGGGTTTTTGGTGAAGACAATTTCGTGGTGGATTCAATTTCCTTTTCTCTCTATGAACACTTTTTTCTGCTCTGGACCAACAAAGAGCCATCTCTGCAGAATGTGGGAGCAGAATCAACACAAGCTCAATTCAAATCCTCTCCTAATTTGTTTCCTCAGCTTCACTCCTGACATCAGTCAGGCTCCAGGAGCTGTTTACATTTAGCTCAAATAACTTCAGATAATGTACTATTAACTGCTGAACTAATGATCCCAGACTTAGCATTTCCATCAGGACCTTGCCCCATTGAGCTGACACTCCTCAGATCATTTTCTCTCTCATTAAAGTAATTAAAGACAACGTGGTTGGAAAGACCTTCAGGCAACCAGAGGCAGAGCTGATAATAAGTAAAGCACACCCACAGCTGTGGTTGTTTTGATCTGGAGTTTAATTGCTGGAAGTTGGGCACAGATCTGTGTTTTCTGTGTCTGGGGGTGCCTGGCTCCACCTGGGCCTGTCCCCTCCTGGTGGCACTTCTGGCTGATGGGGCAATGAACATTCCAAGGTATCCAATTTCCCTGGATCTGCACTGGCCAAGAGCTTCTGAGTGGTTTTCCTTCACTGTAGGGTTTCACGAAGAAGAGGCAGAAACATAAGAGAAGATCGAGATTCTTTCATGTCTTTGTGCTGCAGAGGAATTCAGTGAACAAATTTCCTCCGGGCATCCAGGGCTGTGCAGTGATGAGGGGAAGAGCTTTGGGAAACTTAAGCCCAGTCTAAATTTGACTTTGCCCACACGTCCCAATTTGTGAAGAGTATTTCAGAGGAGTTTTGCCGTTCCATTCCCCACAGACAGTAACACCATGTTACTGTCAAACATGCCCTGGATCTGCTTAATTTCTTCTAAGGAGGAATTCCTTCCTGGAAAGGGTGCTCAGACCTTGGCAGGGGCTGCCCAAGGATGTTTGGAGAGCCCATCCCTGGAGGTGTCTGAGGAGCACCTGGACATGGCACTCAGAGCTCTGGGCTGGGGACAAGATGGGGATCAGGCACAGGGTGGGCTTGATAGCCTTGGAGGGCTTTTCCACCCTTAATAATTCTTGGATTCTATGATTAAGTCTCCTATTCTCCCTAAAGATAAAAATAATTTTTGAGGACTACAATTGCAGCTGTTGGGCAGTGGCCTCATGGCTTCCATGGGTGATCTGGGTCCTGGTGTCCTTTCAGGCCTTGTCCCACCTGTCCCTGCAGCCCCTGGCCCAGGAGGAGCCATTTCAGGAGCCCCTGGGCTGAGATCAGGGCTTGCTACTGTGGAAGGGGATGTTCATCCTTCCCTGGGGCCAGTTCTGGGGGTGCTCAGGAAGGATCCCGTGGGTCAGTTCAGCCAGGCCAGGACTGTGGGTGGATCTGCTCAGATTTGGGGCTGGTTTGAGGCAAGGGAGGGAGGAACAGTCTGGAAGCAAGGGGAGAAGGGAAAGCAGAGGCTGCTGTTGGATCAGCTCATCCCATCTGATGGAGCTGGAGTTATCAGAGCCTTTCAGTGCTGCAATGCTGCAGTTTCCCCACTGGTCTGAGAAACTGGGCTTGTTCTGCTGCTTGTGGAGCTCTTCTCTCTGCTCTCTCCTGTACTGCCTTCTCTGTGGAATTGTCAGCACAGCCTCACTTTTCATTTCCAACACCTCAGCCCTGACTCAGGGAAATGATGCAGGGTGTGATAGGGAGATTAAAAATCAGCTGATGTCTCTGGGCAGGTCTGAGTGACTTTACCATGGGTCAGAGAAATGGGGGAGGACCTGGACCCCCAGGAGAGGCCAAGGGAGCTGGGAAAGGGGCTCAGCCTGGAAGAAAAGGAGGCTCAGGGGGGCCCTGGTGGCTCTGCACAGCTCCCTGACAGGAGGGGACAGCCGGGGGGGTCAGGCTCTGCTCCCAGGGAACAGGGACAAGAGGAGAGGGAACGGCCTCAGGCTGGGCCAAGGGAGGCTCAGGGTGGGAATTGTGAAAATTTGTTCATGGAAAAGGTTGCAAAGCATTGGAATGCCCAGGGCAGTGGTGGAATACCCATCCCTGGAAGTGTTCAGAAAACGTATGGATGTGGCACTTGAGGATATCAATCAGTGGTGATGGTTGGACTCGATGACCTTAGAGATCTTTTCCAAAAATAACGATCCCATGATTCTGTGATTCTTAGTAAGAGCCAGGACAAAGCCAGAGGAAGCAGCAGCATGAAGGACACTTGGAAATCACATATAAACCTTGCAAGAGTTTTTGTGTGGGTTCTTAACTGGCACGGACAGGGATTATGAAACTCAGTGTTATTTCCTTGGCTCAGACCTTGGGAAGTGTCCAGGCCTTGACAGGAGCAGTGTCATCTGGTCTGTCTTCAGTTGATCACCTTTCTACTGACCAAAGCCCAGGAGAAACTCAGGTAATTATTTTCAATTGTTTTTTGGGGAGAGCTGATTAAAAGTGACTGAAGTTCTAACGAAAGCTGACCAGCTTTCCAAACTCAAGATGAAAACCCTTTGGCTTCATTCCCCTGGGCTGGAGAGGGAACATTGGAATTAAAGGCAGGGGAAGAGAGAGGAACAATTAACAAAATTCCTCCAGAGGGGCAATTATGAAAATAAAGCAGCTTTATAGTAGAAATTCAGTTTTGTGGAGCAGCTCCCTAAGCACAGCTTGATGCAGTTCATTCTCTTGTGTGGTAAATTAGTATCATTTTAGAATCTTGAAGAACAGATCATCTCCTTTTGCTGTTACTCTAAATGCAGCTACTGCAGTCAAAGCACGGTTCCAAGGCTGTTCTCAGTGGATGCTGCCAATTTATCCTGGAAGAATACAAGTGACAGCTCTGCAGCTTCATGACAAAGGTTTAATTCAGCTTTACACAGCCCTGATTTCAATTTACACAGATAAATCCTGCTCCAGTCACTCGGTGTTTCATATCAGGGCAGATTCCACATTGTCTGAATAACTTGTTCTGAATCTCCTGCAGCTGCCTCGAGTCCTGGCTCAGGGATGAGCTCCTCCCTCTCAAACCGCAACCAACTTTGTGAGTTTCTAATAAACATCTCCCCACTTTCTGAATGTTCAGCTCATTATCACTCATGTGCACTTGGCATTTTTTGCAGCGATGTGGAAGAGAAACAGCTCCAGATCCTGCATGGAAGGGGAAACAGAGAAAATGGATTATGACCCACCAGGCCTCAGGAATTTGAGGAAAAAGAAAAACACTTTGAGCTTGAATGTTTGGTCTGATGTGAATCAGGGAGCTGTGGGTTGGAAGGGATCTTAAAGCCCACCCTGGGCCACCCCTGCCATGGCAGGGATACCTTCCACTCTCCCAGGCTGCTCCAAGCCCCAATGTCCAACATGGCTTTGGGCCCTTCCAGGGATCCAGGGGCAGCCGCAGCTGCTCTGAGCCAGGAACTCCCCTGTGAACCCTTTCTTTGCTGCTAGTGCTGTGTTGGGTTCTTTTACCTGCCCTGAAAGCAGCACTTGGATACCAGGACCTGAGGGCACAGCAGCAACCCCAGGGCAGCTCCTGCTCTCCCTTAGAAAGTGGAGCCCATTGCTGGGGAATTTCCATAACAACAGGTGTTTCTCCCCTTTCTTGTTCTGGTTGCTCCAGAGAATCCCTTCCCAGCTCCACAGAATTCTCCACAGAATCCTTTCCCAGCCCAGGCTGGACAGGCTTGGAGCACCCTGGGACAGTCAGGGGTGTCCCTGCTCATGGCAGGGGGTGGCACTGGATGGGCTTTGAGGTGCCTCCAAACCCAAACTGTTTCATAATTCTATGACTCAGAATTAGGATCCCTGTGCTCCCCCTGTGCCAGAATGGGACAATTGCTGACATGTTCAGTGCTCCAGTTCACACCAGTGGATTGGTGATCCCTGAGGGAGTTCCCTGCTGCAGCAGGAATTGGGGATATTTGAGACACTTTGTGCCATACGATGACACTCAATTTGCACTCATTGGAGCTTCAGTTATCAGTCTCTAAACCCTCCTGGCCCGAAATTATGTTTGTGCTTGTTCCCATCCCAGCTCTTCTGAACAGCTCCTGTCAATTGTGAGAAGGAGACCTGGAGCAAATACATCATTAAATAGCTGGAGAGGAAAGGGTGGCCACAGTGACCTCAGTGCTGGCATTTATCAACTTCCAACCTTCTCCTTTGGAATATTAATGGTTCCTTAATGTACAGTTTAGAGTGGAATTACCTCTGTATGCTGAATGCTTTGCAGAACACATCATAAATATTCCATAGAACAGAATGGATTCATAGAGTGCAACATTTATCTCTGAAGAGGCAAATCTTACCCAAGTATCACTAAGTGGTCACAGACTCCAGGATTTTTCACAACCTTTTGCTCTTATCTTTTATGTGATGGTTTTATTTTGGAAGAAAGGGTATTTTGCACTTTCTGTATCCAGAAAAAAATGATGAACAGCTTGGCTCCTGTGGGACTGGAGGGAGGATGTAAGTGGTGCATTACAGGTTATAAGGGAGCTGTGGGTGACTGCAAACAGTTTTTCACTGAGTAAAGTCAGGCTCTCCTTAAAGAAAGGATAAATCTTGTTCATTGAAACTGAACATAATTATTCCTTTGAACTGGAGCTGCAGTGTTTTAAACAGCTTGGGGGGAAGAAGAGGTCTCTATCCAGCCACACATTCCCACCGGGGTCTGGCAGGGGAGGTGAAAAACCAGCAGAGAGGGAGATCTGTGAGGGAGGAGAACTGCTGAGCTTCCTGCAGCTTGAGGTACAAACAAAAAAAAAAAGCTTGAAAAAGGTGTGTGCCTATCTGTTTTGATGAGCAGCCAGGAAAAATAAGGAGAGGCGGTCCCAGCCCTGCCTAAGGAAGATGTGTTGCTTCTTGGGGAAAGCTTGGCCAGCGCTGGGTGCAGTGTCTGGGTAAAAGCACAAGGCCAGAGTTATGATGGGCAGAGACTGCAGAGGTGCCATTTGTCACCTCAGGGGCTCTCTGGGCCAGGGATTTGTCTGTTCAGGGCTTGCTGTACTTCTTTCAGCCCCTCATAAACCAGCCTCTCTTCCGTGATGATGTTACCAGTGCTTAGCTCTCAACATGGATGCTAAGCTCAATTAATTTGTTAAGTGCTTTGGTCTTTGGATGAAAACTGAATTTTAAGTATTGCTCTGTTAAATTCCATCTTCTCAGTCCTGCAGTTGAGGTTATCCAAATGAATTTCAGGCTGATGGATTCCCAGCATGCCTCTCTGTACTGTTTTGTGTGGATTAGTTTTACAGCCTCTTAATTCCAGCACTCCATGTGCTCTTTATGCAGAATAACTGCAAAGCTGTGCAGACTGAGAGGGGACTCCTTGGGTAAATGCTGGCCTTAATTAAAGTACCAAAGTTTCCTTTGGTTTATGCAGGAATTTGAAAGTCACCGAGAATCAGAGTGGGAGGGGAAGAAGTCAAGAGGATGTGGTGTGAGGGGCTGGGCTCGGGTCCTCCCTGTGCCACTGTCTGGTCCCAACAAGTCACTCCCTGGTCCTGAAGTGCACCACACACTGAAGGAAACATCCCAGTGCTTATTCAGGTGATGAAAAGCTTTGAATAAGCACCCTGTGATTTGCTATTAACATGGATTTCATTCTTTCTGGCATTACTTTACAAATAGGAATAATTCTGCTTGTTTTGTTGAGGACTTAGGGGCTGGGATTGCCCCAAGGCTCAAAGATAGGGAGCTGCACATGGATCACCCATGCCAGGGCCTCCTGTGTCAGCTCCTGATGTTTCACCTGGTTCTGGTGATCTTACTATGGGATGTCTGAGACTAACATCTCTTCTAAATGCAATGAAGAAAAACAGAATAACGGAATCACGGAATGGTTTGGGTTGGGAAGGACCTTAAAGCCCACCCAGTGCCATGGGCAGGGACACCTTCCACTATTCCAGAGTGCTCCAAGCCCCGTCCAACCTGGCCTTGGACACTGCCAGGGATCCAGGGGCAGCCATAGCTGCTCTGGGCACCCCATGTCAGGGCCTCATCAACCTCACAGGGAGCAATTATTTTCTGATATCCCATCTATCCCTGCCCTCCCACAGCTGCAGCCATCAGGATGCTCAGCATTGTCACAGTTCTCAAAAAATAAGTCTATTCAGACACTTTCCTTTTTGTGGGGACATTCTTCCCTTACTGGCTGGAAGAAACATCCAGCAAAGTCTGCCCAGAGACTGAGCTATTTCAAGGGAGCCCTGGTGGGGAATGCAGAACGATCCATTGTCTCTAATAGGTTCTAGAAGAGTGTGAATCTCTGTCAGCCTGTGGTGATAGCTCCCACACCCCCTGTCCCTGTAGGTACCAGCTCTGTCCCACAGACACCACACAATCTATGCACAGCTCCCACTGGGATCTGCTCACAGCCTTAGGATGTTGGGATTGCCATGCAAATAAATGAGAATCACTCTGCAGCCCCCCTGAGCTGAGCTGCTCCCTGGGTAGTTTTACTTCCTTGACTTAGGATCTCTGTGGATGCAGGAAAACAGCATCTGTCCTGTCCTGAGGGCATCAAGAAACCATCTCCTGACATCTTCCAAATCCTCCCCCATCCCCATCAGCAATTTATAACCACAGCTGTAATTTGCTCACTGCTAAACCTCTGAGCTGATAGCAGAAACTGTGTGTGAAAAATCTCCTTCTTTGGGACTCTGTTACTTTGTGCCTTTGAGGAGATGCAAACAATGGAAATCAAGAGTAAGAGATAGAGATATCAGAATGACAATGCAGTTATTAAAGACTTGAATTCTTCCAGGGGTCTGTCCTCTGGATAGAAATTAAGATGATCACAGGAACACTGAATTAAATAGAACAGTCATGAATGAAACCTCACAAAAGGCAGACATATATTCCTGCACCTCCACACAGAAAGGAAGAATTCTGAGAGTGGATAATCAGTCATCCTTATTTCTGGTTTGTTTGGTTTTTTTTTCCTTCACACCATTCCCCTGCATCAGCTGAGTCTTCTCAGGGAAAGCAGGATAAATATTGCAAATGCTGCTAGAGCAGTGCTGAGGTCTGGAACAGGTCCTCTGGGTGACCCTGGGACATGAGGTGTGAGGGGTGCAAAGGAAAGCAGCATTTCTGGGCACAGCGAGGCTGCTCAGACACAGGCTCAGTGAGAAAACCATCTAGAAACCTCTCTCAGGAAAGCTTCACTCCCATTCCCACTGGAAAGAGGTGTTACAGCTCCAGCAGCTCAGGATCCATGCTCTGTGTTATTAATTTGATACCTTCTTTTGCCTAACAAGCTGTACATGTAGGGCTTTGTGGTTCTCTGTATACATAGGACCTGGATCAGCAGCTTCCTCCTGGATGGACACTCTTGTACTGGATTTACTGATTTGTGTGTGCTGTAAAAATGTCAAAATAAGCAGAAAATATTTATGAATAAGTGCCAAAAAATTTATTTGGCTTTAGGGAGAATGAAGGCAGTGCCTGAGCAGAACAGATGATGATGGAAGAGGAGAGACCAGATCCTAGGAATTCAAACAAGGGCCTCAGGGAATGGCTGGAGCTGTGTCAGGGGGGTTTTGTTGAGTGTCAGGGAAAGGTTCTTCTCTCAGAGGGTGCTGGCACTGCCCAGGCTCCCCAGGGAATGGTCCCAGCCCGAGGCTGCCAGAGCTGCAGGAGCGTTTGGGCAGCGCTGCCAGGGATGCCCAGGGTGGGATTGTTGGGGTGTCTGGCCAGGGACAGGGGTGGGACTGGGTGATCCTGTGGGGTCCTTCTCAGGTCAGGATATTCTGTGATTCCATCAGTGGAGGAGGTGTAGCAATTCGTGGAAATTGTTAAGGTTCATATTTACACTGTAAAGGGGCAAGAAAATCTCTATTTTTCACGTCTCTGTGTTCAAGAGCAGAACATGAGTAGGAAACAAGCTCCTTTGATAATTCTGCTTTCCAGGGGCCCATCAGAAACACAGCCAGATGCTCCTCTGCACTCACTTCAATGGATCACAGATCCAGGGAATTAATTTCCCATCCTCTGTGCAGGGAGACAGATTTAAGCCACAGGTCAACAGGAGCAGGTGGGAATGGGACACAAAGGACATTTTCCATTGTGTGTAACTGGGATAAAAACAGCTCTGGGAACTGTTCAGGCACTGAACCCACTGTCAGGTGAGTCTGTTCAAAGGAGTGGAACAGCAGCTGGATCTTCCCTGGAATTGATGCCTTTCTCCAGCAGGGCCATTTGCTGGCTTTGAAAGGAAGGGCTGGGATGGCTGCTGTGGATGTTGCAGCCTGCAAAGTGTTCCCAGCAAATGAGGGCTCCCGGGAACAGCCTCAGGAGTGCCTGCTCCCTGTGGAGAGGAGCCTGCCTGAAGCAGGGACATGCAGGGAGGGTGGGGAGGCAGCACAGAAGCTCCTGACACTGACTGGGCAGCACCTGGGGCCTGGCAGGGGATTCTGTGATGGAGAATGAGCTTCAGGAGCACAAAAAACGGGGAGAAAATGTTCAAGGAAGCTTTTGAAATGTCAGATATGGTGAGGATGATTTCTAAATGAAATCACAACCAGCTCTGATCTTTAAACTTTGTAACTGTGGCCCTGTTTCTTCCTTTTTACCTTAGTTGTGTCAAGCAGTTCTTTTGACAGCATCATCTCCACATTAACTTTGTTACCTGGTGTTTGCCTTTGTTATCTGATATTTGAAGTGAATATCCCATTATATTATTTGGAAATATGTCTCAGGAGTTCAGACTATTTAAAGCTACAAAGCTTCCATGAGAACTGAATTTTTCAGCTCAAGTCTATGTCAGTCACTGAGTTCTTATTGAAATATCCTCTCCTGCAATGTTGTGTGGAGTGAGAAATTAAATCCCTTAAACTCGTGGCACTAAGAGTTTATTCCTCATCCTAAATTGGCCTTGGTATACTGGGAGGATGGGGGATGTGCAGTTCTGAACGTGAAGATGTCATCTTAATTATTGTTTTCAAGTACAAAAAAAGCGCAGAGATTGCAGTTTTTTTCTTTGGTTCAATGGAGCAAATGCAACAAATACTTGATTCTGATTTCTAGCACTGGAAGTTAATTCTGAAGGTCAGATGATGAGTAAATAGAGGAGCCAAAAAGATCCTTTTCTAGTTAAACATCTTTAAATTATAAATAGTAATTCACTGACAAGAAAACAACAGAAGAGGAGGTTAAAGGATAAGGGGAAAAAACAGATCCTGAAAACTTCTTCACTGATAAACTCATGAACATTTGCCATGTTTTAATCCCAGTCTTTTACTTCCTACTTTTTTTTTAGATGCTTTCTTTTGCTTCCTACTCCTTTTTTTTAAAAACTCTTCCTTTAGCTAGAGGAAAGGAAAGATGGGCAAAAAATAAAGTGCAAAAACGTACAAAATGTAAATTCTGTATTTTATGTAAATGGTATGAGGAGAAAAAAGCCATCAAAACTTTCTACTTATAAACCGGAGCTGCTTGTCAAAGACCCTTCAAGCTGTTTCTGGCAGCCAGAATTCCCCCGCAATCCCACACAACAGGAGGATAGAAAGGGCTGTGGAAGCTCAGCCCCCATCAGAGCAGGGAACCCCGGGGTGAGGGCAGCACGGCCCGGGGATGGCTCCCTGGGGCCCGGGGGACGGGCTGCCTCCACTCCAGTCCCACTTCAGCGCACAATTAGCAGGGATTGCAGACAAAAATGTCCCAGAATTGGCCTCTCCCCTCTGCAGTCCTGGCAGTCCCAAGAAGAACACACGGACCTGCCTCTGGTGCGGGGAATTCCTGCTGGAATTCTGCTCCTTTTTCCCAGCTCCTGGACTATGCTTTGTCAAGAGGCACAACTTGGAATAAACAAAGGACATGGATTGCCCAGACAGGTCGTGGAGTCTCCCTCCCTGAGGATATTCCAGGAGCACCTGGACATGATCCCGGGCCATGTGCTCTGGGATGGGCCTTCTGAAGCAGGAACAAGAGGAGCCACTGTGCTCCTTTCCAGTCTGACCCATCCTGGGATAAAGTGACACTCCACAATAAAACTTACCCATTGTTTAAAGGGCAAATGCTCCAACTGCTCTCCCAGGGAAGGACATTCACAGGAGTTCTGGGGGTATGAACTTCCCCTTTGGCACAGGGACTCAGTCCTGACATTCCCTCCTATTAGATGTTGGATATTAGGAAGGAATTTCCCCCTGTGAGGGTGATGAGACCCTGGCACAAGGTGCCCAGAGCAGCTGCCCAGAGGGCTGCCCCTGGATCCCTGGCAGTGCCCAAGGCCAGGCTGGACAGGGCTTGGAGCAGCCTGGGACAGTGGGAGTTGTCCCTGCCCGAGGCAGGGGTGGCACTGGGTGGGCTTTAAGCCCCTGCCACCCTCCCAAGTCTGTGTTCCTGTGATTTTTGGTTGATTTCACCAGCAGTTTACTCCTCCTCACTTTGCTGTCTTATTTTATGGCTTCTAGGATGGATAATTCCCTGCACATTCTCCTGGCACCGGGGGAACAGACCTATCCTAATTATTTTGCTCTGCCAGCTGATGAGGGCATAGAGAATCATGGATTCATTGAGGCTGATAAAGACCTTTAAGGTCATCAAGTCCAACCATGAACCTGCATCACCACCATGGTCATCACTGACTCCTGTCCCCAGCTGCCACATCCACGTGGCTTTGCCACATCCACTGCCCTGGACAGCCTGTTCCTGGGGCTTTGCAACCCTTCCCATTAAAATGTTTCCCTATTATCTAATCTAGGCCTCCGCTGGTGCAACTTGAGGCCATTAAATGTAAAAGACCATATAATAAAATAAATACAGCAGAACCATAAGGCAGGGAAATCTTCCTGTGCCTCAGGGCCCTGGAAATGCTCTTCCATTCCATGTGCAGATGTACTTTGTGCTGGAACCTGGCTGGGATCCAGGAATAGGAGCAAGGTTATCCCTGTTGGCATGGACAGGAGCTCCATGGCTCAGTGCCACCTCCTGAACAGGTCACTGTCTTGCCGGCCACAGCAGAAGGAGCCATGGGCACCCTCCCAGTGTCACATGCAGAGGGGAGAAGGGATAATTTCCAGTCACATCCCTCCTTTCCCTCTTTTCCCTGGGTTCTGGCCCCCTGCTGCTCCTCTCCCAGCTCTTCATCAGGAAATTTAGCAGAACATGTAATAGTGTAACAAATGGAATGTTTACATGGTTAATTGAAAGCACTTTTCCCTGAAGGCTAATTACAGTTTAAGCCATTAAATCACAATTAAGATTTGTTTGTATATCCAAATGATTGTGAATCTCCTTCCCGGAAAAAGGAGAAGTGCAGTACTCCTGGCTGGGCCAGACAGGTACCTGGATTTCAGTTTTTGCATGAGTGCAGAACCTGAGCCCTTTTCCCACTGGTGACCTGTTCAGCAAACCAAACTCCCCCAGCCTGGCTGACCCCTGAAACCTCTGAGGAACTCAATTTACTCCTTGGTAGATCTTGCGCCTTCCTAAATCCTGGGGTTAGGGCATTAGTGGGAACTACAGACGGTGTTGTTTGCTGGAACCAGCTGATGCTTCCAAGTCTCAACCTTTAAGGCAACCATTTCTGACACTCCAGAGGATTTTTATGCTCTCAGGGATCACAGCTCTGTGTCATTCTTTGTGTGGTTGGGCACTGGAGATGGAATTCTGTCCCTGAGCCCGTGGTACTGCAGCTTGGGGGTGTTTTCATTTGAGGAGTTAAACAGTGGCTTCATATAAGAGTGCACTGAAAAAGAGGAGTTGGGCTCTAAGGTCCCTTGCAACCCAAACCATTCTGTGCCCAAATGCCATTTCCCTTCCCATGTGTGGGGGATGTGCTCTAAGGAAAAGGCGGAAGGGCAGATTGCCCACTCTGAGCTGGGAATGTGTCCCTGGAGGTTGGGAGGGAATCCCTGAGAGGATTCACCTATCAGATAATTTCCAGGGATCCAGGAACCAGACCAAGGTGAGACACACCAAACACCCTGCTGGCCTGGCTGTCTTCCTCACAGGAGGGGGGAACTTCGGGAGTTTTCTAGAAAGAACAGCTTAAAACTAGCAAGCTTTGGAAGCTTTATTTAAACTGCAACCTTCCCTTCTATTTGTGCTTGGTGCTGACAACTGTAATTCTCCTTTCTTTTACTTCTGTGAAGGGATAATTTGATGGTTGAGTAGAGAAAGCTACAAGTGACATGTGAGGAGTTAAACAGCCAAAGTGAGGTTGTTGTAAGGAATTCTGCAGCAGCTGATGGTGCTGGGCTTCAATGCAGGGAAATGCTGTGGAGTTCTGCTGTACATGCAGATACTGATACTATTTTCTAAAGAAGAGCTCTAACTTGAATGAGAGAGCTGGGACAGCTCAGCCTGGAGAAAAGGAGGCTCAGGGTGGCCCCTGTGGCTCTGCACAACTCCCTGACAGGAGGGGACAGCCGGGGGTGTCAGGCTCTGCTCCCAGGGAACAGGGACAGGAGGAGAGGGAATGGCCTCAGGCTGGGCCAGGGGAAGCTCAGGGTGGATATTGGGAAAATTTCTCCATTCCCAGTCCATGGTGGAGGCCAGTCCATGGTGGGGTCAGCAGGAGCTGTGGAGGCCAGTCCATGGTGGGGTCAGCAGGAGCTGCTCAGCAGCACTGGAAGGTTCTGGGGAGGTTCTTCAGCCTCCTCTCCCTGGTGCTGCAGGTTGGCAGCTCAGGACAAGAACCATTTGTGCTTCTGAGGGACACAGAATGCAAATCCTGTGTGTGATCTCAGCTGAATTTCCTGTATGTGTTCTCAGTGAGTGTGGAATTGGGTTTTAATTTTAATTTCCCCTGAGTAGCTCACAACTCTGGTCTAGCACTTTCATTGCTGTCAGCCAGGTACAGACCCATCATGGAAAAACAATATTCCAAATCCAGTTTAATGTTAATCTGTGTTAAATTTCCAGTGACAGCAGGGAATATTGATGTCATTATCCCCTTGCAGCAATACAGAGCTGGAAAGCAACCGGTAGACATTGTCTTTAGAGGAAAGTAGTGCAACCAGCTCTATAAAATGTCCAGTTTGGCACACCAGGAAGAGTTTCTTCCTGGAAAGGCTGGGCAAGCCTTGGAAGGAGTTGCCCAGGGAGGTTTGGAATCCCAGTCCCTGGAGGTGTCCAAGGAAGGCCTGAACATGGCACTCAGAGCTCTGGACTGGGGACAAGGTGGGGACTGGGCACAGCTGGGACTCAATGGTCTGGGAGGGCTTTTCCAACCTTAAAGATTGTAGGACTCTGGGATTCTGTTGCCAGTGCTGTTTTTATAGATTTTCTCTAAACTTGCTGCCTGCTGGCTGTCACATTCCCTTTGTCACATTTTCCTTTCACTGAGAGAGGGTCGGATTGGAGAATTAAATTTAGACTAATGAACCAAACTTTGAGGAAGATGCTTTAAATGCTAGGATTTGAAGGAAATAATTCCTACTTCATCTCTGAGTGAAAGGAAGGAGCTGGAGTGGATATTGCTGGAACTGTTGTTTTCCCCTCCCCAAGTCTTCTGTCTTAGCTGAGTCCCAGCCCCTTTGGCCAAGAACAGTTTTGGGGTGTGGGCTCAGCTGAAGGCAGCTCCTCTGCCCATCATCCATCCCTCCATCCATCCATCCATCCATCCATCCATCCATCCATCCATCCATCCATCCATCCATCCATCCATCCA